>KK112776.1:580702-603271 GCA_000611955.2 Stegodyphus mimosarum
TTCTTTCAATGATACATTGATCACTCTTTCTGCACACTCCATCTATTAATCACTGTTGCGGAAGTATACAACACACTTTGTAAAAAGGTTTTCATTAATTTCTGTTATTTTTTCTGGCTCTCCAATTTTACCATAAGCTCTCTTTAGAACAATTTGAGTAAAAAATTCTCTCTGGTGATTAGAACACTTTGAGTACAAAATTGCCATGGGGTGAGTGTTCTAATTTATTACTGCTTTTTGGTCATATTCAGCTGTTCATTTTTTCACTCGACAGATATTTATTCTCTCCACCATGCATACATGAACTGGAATTCAGGCACTAATGTGATACTGCAGCCTTCATTTTTTTTCCCAAAATGCAAGGAAAAAATACAATAACAGTTAATTTATATCCTTGTTCATAAACATCAAAGGTGGCTTATTGAGACTCATTTGGGGTTTCATCAAAGAAAAACACAGATAATAATGTGTTGTGACTTCTTGGATAGTGCATATGGATAACTGATGTTAAATTGTGCTGCTTGGTTAGTTTTATGGTCAGTGGGATAATACTTGAAGTACCTCAACTTTTTGTAGCAAAGTTTGTTACTATTCATAATGCTTTAATTAATTAAACACAAAACAGTTGTATAACCGTTATGTGCAAAATTTTTTACTAGGTCTCGGAGGCTAAAATTCACCTTGAAGCATGATTGGTTTGAATTGTCACCTCGTTTGGCTAAAGAAAGTTCATAAGTATACAAGTGTTCCACAAAATACCATACCAAAAATTATTGTATAAATAGAAAAAAAAATATGTTTGTATATCTGCTAATTATCATTTACGGGTTAGGTCTTCCCATCTCGAATTTTAAACACACTTGAGAAAAATGCAGCTGATTTTACACATAAAAAAGAATATCAGCTGAAGCCTTATAGGTGGTTCTGTAGAAAAACAGTAAATGCATTCATTAAAGGCAAATCATCTGAAAAATTTAGCAGCATCTTGAAATTTTGGGAATTTGCAAAATGGCACTGCATTTCTAAATACAACTAGCTCTATCTGTATTTTTAATGCTTATCTGCAGAATATCATGAAATAATTTTTATTGTGTATTTTTGTTCAGCAGATTCAAAAATATATATTTTCTATATTCAGAACTATAGAAAATTTGAGGTTGAACAATCTTCCTTGTCAGACTAATTTGCAAATTGTATTAGTATACAGTAAATAAAATAACACCTTAAATTCTGTCCCTGAAATTAGAACTATTTTCTATTTAAATCATGTCTTAATTAAAGAGTATGATTTTGTTCCTAGTTTTGCATAAAGTATTCTTTTTAAAACTTCTGAAGTTAAAAACTGTGTATCATTGAAAATTAATAAAGTGTAAATAATTTTTCTTGGAATTCATTCGGTAGCTCAGTGAATAATTTGCCTTTTATTTATGAGAAAGGAATTTATTAACTAATTCGGCTGAAGGGACTGAACCTTTAAAATCTTGATATAGGCTATAAAGATTTATTCAAAATTAATTGATATTGCATTCTGAAATTTAATTCCATTTGTTTTTGCCTAAAAAAAGTACTTCTGCGATTATGTCTTTCCCAACTGTTAATAACGGTCAGAATTTTTTTTATGTTACCGGGTTTTTACTGCATAGTTCCAGTTTTTTTATCGTGGTTCACTGGCCGTTCCATTCTGTCACGTTTTCATATTTATGATGACTATGGGACCTTGTTTTTACCCATTCATATTGCATTTGTCTTTAAAGACCATTAAGCAAATCAAACAGGAAATAATCCATATAGAGTTATCTACTTTGGCAGCAGATCATCTCTTATGACCATCCTGAATCTTTGGCACACTCCTCTCATAACAGCCATCCAACAACAATTCAGTAATAGCCAACATACCAACATCTAACACCTATGGGTAAAAACGCATAATGGACTTAAATGAAATGAAATGAAATGATTGACCATCTAAAAGAGGCAGCACATCGCAAAGACAAGGCAATGCCACTTCTCACTGCCCTTGTCCCATCTGAAATGTATTCTCCATCATAAAAGCACATAATGGACTTGAAATGAAATGATTGATCATCTAATCAAAGAGGTGGCACATGGCAAAGATGCAAGGCAGTGACACATCTCACTGCCCTCGTCCCACCTTAAATGTATCCTCCGTTAATCGTCTGGCAATAAGAATGGAATAACAGCATTACAGAATGCCACACTCATTCCTTTATTTCAAATGTCCCCTTATCACCATATCTTCAACCCTTAACTTGTACATTTTATCACCAACATTACCCTTTTCCATTTTATTTCAATAGTCATCGCATCACCAATACTCATGTCTACATTTGTGGCCAAGAGGGCAGCCCTGACCATTACATGCACAGTTGCCCTCTTACTATCCCTGTGCATCTATGACCACCTTCAACAAACCCAAACGACATGGCAGCATACAAATGTATCCTGGTTACAAATTGAGGAGCATTCACCGAAATTGCAAGATCCTAAATAAAGCATCAACTTTAGGACAGGACATCTATCAGGCTCACTAAGCAAGACATCCTGTGTGCAAACTTTCATATTTCATCTAATATGATCTTATCTGTGTGGATATATGACTCAGTGCAAGCACAACTGATGAACTCTGAGTAACTTGTTTAATTCATAAACTGTATGGAGCTATGATCAAATTTTTGTCTTCCACATGTAATTCCTTATTATTTGTTTATGTATTTATGTGCAGCATTTTACTTGTATTTCTTTTTATGTTTCATATTCTTATATATGCTTTATATAAGAACATGAAATGTATTTATGTTGCATATATGTTTTATATTTTTTATGTTTCATGTTCTGATATTGCTGCATATTTCTTGCAGCCTCTGTCTCCAAAGTAGTAGTCCTTGTATGGCCTGGCCATGTCACTTACATAATTTCTTAAATTGCTCAGTAATCTGTGGATAGTAGATGATGAGGGCACATATCTGTTTACTTCTGGTAAATGTCAGGTGTGTCTGGCCTCCATCACTTGTCACTTGTCAACTGTTCTTTCTAACAGTCTCAGCGTGTTGTTAAAAATAAAATTAATTTTACCATTTGCTAAAAGACATTTCTAATACCTTGCATTGTATACACCTAGGCTACAAAAGTTATGATAAAAGTATGCTGGGGAATTATTTTTGTAAGAGTGAATGAAGTGTACAATTTTCTTCCTTTTTCTGCTGTGTTAATACTGGTAACAAACAAAAAGAACAAAACAATACAAAAAAACAAGTGTTTAGAAAATACAGCCTGTGTTATTTCGTCTTTCATGTAATTTTCAAAGCTTAGCATTTGTGTGTCAGAGTATGTTATTTTAGTATGAGTTATCATAATTCTTATTAAATGGTTTGAAGAAAATTAAAACATTATGACTCAGATGTTAATTTATTTTATGTTGCAGGTATTTGACAGTACTAGGAAACCAACATATAAAAGCCTTACAAGGTGGTATACTGAATTACGAGAATATCGTCCAGAAATACCTTGCCTTTGTGCTGCAAATAAAATAGATGGTAATGGACATTTTGTTTCTTTGAAGTTTATTTAAACATTGTGCTTTTTATTTGACACTGAATAAGTTTGAATAACTATGATACTTGTGATTTTAAGGTATCATACCTACAGTTGGTTCTCAGATAAGCATTATTCTGTTTTGTATAACCTGATAGCCCTATCGGTGGCCAGGGCACTAAAACTGCGAATGCTGAGGGTTCGACCTGAGTTTGATCCTAGGCAGACAAGTTAGATGTCTAGTTGGTTTTCACAATTTCCGTGTGTAACATTAATATGAGCCAGTTTTTTGTAGGAAATCTTCCAAGAATATATCCCTTTCCTTAGGCAGACGTCCTATGCTTTGCCTTATTTGAATAACTGAATCTTACCTGACTTGTTGATAGTTGTTATGTTTCTTCATGTGCTATTTACCCAGTCCAAGATCCACCTTCACTACACAGATACATAAATATGCTAATTTTTGTGTCCATTATGTCGTCATGTGTAGAAATGGGTGCAGGGGGATGCTTCAGATTCTAATTTAAAGGTTTGTGTGTAGCTAGATAAAAATTTTGTTCTGTAATGATCCATGGACTAACTTATGGGAACTGACTTTAAAGACATAGATGTCTTTATAGGCATTATATAATTTTCTGCATGATTAAGAAAGCTGTTGCTTTGCATCCAAGTTTTTCTTCATGCCATGTGTTGATATTAATTTTAGAGCTTGAACAATGGTCCTGAAGCAAATGTTTATGCTTCTATTAACTAAATGAATCAGATTCAGAAAAATAACATGTTTTAATAAATGATTGGAAGACTCGATTTTTGAAATAGTTAAAATCTTGATATGTAAATGCATTCAGAAGAGGGAGCAGGCGAAGAAATGCATATAGATAGGAGTTTAAGGTATTATGAAGTTGCTAAATATCCTCCAAGTAGATTCAATGTTACAATTGTTGCATATATGGAAGGGCAAGTATTCTTTTAAGAAATGTAACACTTAGCTCCCATTTAAAAGAAATTAATTTAAACTTTTTGAACGAAAATACAAAAGAATACTGTTTATCTGCAAAAGAAACGGGTGCCATTTGCATTTACACATCATGGGCAATATTCTACATAATATGAGAACATTGATTGAAGATTTTGTAATTTCCAGGAGTTTAGTAGAAGTCGTAATTTTATAAAGTAGGTTTAATATTGAAATTTATTGTAGGTGTTCTGAACCATGAAATATTTTCTGTGTGCAGAATATGGCTGTTTCATTTTTGATGTGGATGAATCTTACATATAAAAAGAAATCTAAGTTAAATTGCAGTTGAATCTCGCTATGATAAACTCAAAGGGCAAAATATTGGTTTGCTATACTTTATGGTATGCTATGTCTAATCTGATAAGAAAAATGGCTTATCTCACAAAGAAGTGTAAAAATTGACTTGTGAATCAACACACATGCACAAATGTCAAGTCTGTTAAAAAAAGTGAATAAAGAAATCATATTAAGGGTTAATTAAAATTGTTATATGTTTTGTGCGGTCATTAAATATTTCCTGAAGAAATATTATTAGCCTTATTATGATCTTAAACCTATCCAGTCGACCATTTAAGTGCAAATAGGAGTCTGTCTAAAGTGTTTGGTAAATTCATTGGTCTTAATAGAAAGTATCTGTCAAGATACTGACAGATCATGACTTCTTTAAATAGTGAATTATTATGACAATATTTCTTAAACATCCTTATGCTCAGTGCATCTCAGCTTTTCCTTTGTATCCAATTTTTTCCCATAAGTAGAAATCATTGAGTCAAAAATTTCCATATGGTTTAACAGTAGATTAGGTAAACTGTATTCCTAACCGATATCAGTTTAGTTATATGCATTCTGTATAGTTATATGCATTCTGTATTTTTCAAATCTCGCCTTATCTTCAATATAGAATGCATTCTGTTTTCAGCTTGCTGTAGGATAAGTTTTTGATACGGAAAATTTTCACGAATACAGAATAAAGAGAGTTAGGTCAAAGAATATGTGAAGTTGTGTCCTTATGGAAAAAGTGAAAAAGGAAGGTAGTCATTGCTAATATTCCCTGTTTGGACCCACCAGCAGCCAAACGGTGAAGTTGGTGAACACTGGTAGTTTTGTCTGAGGTTTGAATACCACAAACGGGCTGACTGCATGGCCGTTTTTGTGGTTTTTCGCATGTGTAACGTGCATACAAGTCAGCCTCCCTTAGTAAGTCCTGTGTGAAGGCATCCATCCCCCTTGGGAGGTAGCCGTAGCGTGCTTTGCCATAATCTCAATAAACCAATCTCAATATGCCTTATTCATTGTTCAAAATGAGAGCACATTAATTTCTTCCAAGAAATGTATGATTTTAAGCAGTGTGGTAACCAGACATTTTCCCACCTGGAGCAATCCTCGAGTTTGCCGCCCCTCTCAGTGTGTAAGCAAATAACTGAAAAACATGAAAATGACGCAAAGGGAAATAAAGTAAATCTATGTTTAAAATATGTAAATAAAAAATCTGTTTATTTTTTAAGTAAAACTTTTAATTCCAATATTTCAAAATGATACTAATATTTGCTCATTTTATGTTCGTAAAACCATCGATGACATTGTAGAGGTCTACTCTCTTGCACCCATTACTGTTATGCAGGCAATGTAAAAAGATTTCTTGAAAGCAAAATATGCGTTTGTAGCTCTTAAATACTTTTTAAATAATATTTTACATAGAAAACTCTTATCACAACTTTCAGAAGAGCCAGAGCTTGCAGAAATTGTGAGGTACGTTTGCTGTAGTGTTACAGTATTTGGAACTTCTGGAGATTAAAAAAAAGTCATAGAAGTTGAAAGGAGTTGCCTTTCAACATCCCTGGTTTCGTTTTTGTTCCCCAATAATAATATAAATAAAGCTCTGAAGTATTTGTCTATCAAAGAATTCTTCCTTTTTAATGTTATTAGGACTATGATTTATTCAACATTTGTGTCTTGTGTAAAGTTTTACTAACTCCATGTTTTCATGAGTTTCTTTTCCTAGCCATTTTTTTTCCTGAGTTTGGGAGTGGCAACGTGTGTAACGTTTACTTTTTTGTTTATGTTGTAAAATTAATTAAAGATTGGAATTTTGCTGTAAAAAGGTTATTTTTTTTTTGAATTAAATAAATTAAATGTTTCCTTTCCTGAATCGCATGAATGCTGGTAGCATATTTTATTTCCTTTGTTAACATAATTTTTAATGATACCCTTGGCTGGAGAATATGAATAATTTGAAATCTGAAGACTTTCATAGGTAACCCTAGTTCATTTTTGTATTTAGAGACAGAAGGTCTTTTGACTGCTCGTATGACTCAGCATTCTGCTTTTACTAAAGCTTACACTATATTAGAAAAACTGAGTATTGGTCATAGTGTAGATATTTGTATGTTTCAAACTTAATTAAATGTTTTTATTTCAAAAGGAGAACATTTGAATCAAACACCTTTAGATGCTTTAGCTGTACTAATGGATTTAGAGTGAATTTGGAAAAGAGTATGAAATTGTTGAAGATTTTCACGAAAACGGTTTAAGAATTAAAGTTCTATGTTTTGTGTTCTCTGAACAGCTATGTTTTGAGGTTTCGTATTCTATGAAGAACTATGCTCTAAATGAAGTTCTGTAATGAACTATATTTCATACCCTGAAGTTCTGTGCTCTACAGACAACTATGTTCTATGTCTTGGAGTTCTGTTCTCTGTGAATGTTTCTAATATCTGACAGTCCCTGACTATATGAAGAATTATGTTCTGTTTCCTGAAATTTTATGTCATATTCCATGAAATTCCATGTCATATTGGAAGAGCTTTGTTTTATATCTGAAGTTCTGTATTCTGTGAAGCTCAATGTTCTATTCCCTGATTTTATATGCTGTGTAAAGAAGAAGAACTAGGTTCTATACCTTGGTGCTCTATGAACTATGTTCTGTTCCCCGAAGTTCTGTATTCTAGTCTCTGAAGCTCAATGTTCTATCAAGAACTATGCTCTTTTTCATGTAGCTCAAAGCTCTATGAATAACTGTTCTATTCACTGATTATTATATGCTGTGAAGAACTGTGTTCTGTTCCCTAGTATTATATGGTTTGTGAAGAACTAAGTTCTACGCCTTGAAGTTATATGAAGAACTATGTTTTAGTTCCTGAATCTCAATGTTCTGTGAAGAATTGTATTTCTATTTCCTGAAATTCTATGCTGTGGGCTCTATGAAGAACTATTTCTTTTTCTGATTTATGTTGTGTTGATTTTATCTGACATTAAAGAACAAAATTCCAGGAGCCTCTGAAAAATGGAGGAACTGAAGACATTAATGAAGAAAATCCTGGTAGAGCAAAGACTTGCCTATCCAATATGAAGATGCTTAAAACCAAATTGGTAGAGCAGTAAAGTTCCCCCCCAGAAACTGGACTTATTGGAAATACATTTAATGTTCATTTTCCCCAATTGCATGAATGCTGGTAGCATATTTTTTTTGCTGTGTTTACAATTTGTATTTTTCATTTGAAAGTTTCAATGGTTTGAAAAAAGAATTTTTCTTTTCAGTTCAATTCCTCATGCCAATTCAGAATTGAGCTATTCATCACCTGCTTTAACTTTCCACATGATTAACTGGTACAAAATAATGCTTCATGTGAAAACTGCGGCCCAAAAATGATGCCACCCAGGGCTGACCACTTCTCTGTAATTATGCCGATTGCAAGGGAAAAGTGCCTACCAGTGGCTGAGTGGTAAAGTCGCTGAACATTGGTACCTCGGTCCGAGGTTCAAATAATAATGTAAATTTATATAAAATAATACGAAATTTGTATTATGGAAAAAAATTGCATCTGAGTAGAAATAAGTATGGAAAACTAGTTATTTTCTGATAAGAAATCCTGGTACTAAATCGCTTACTGAAATTTTATATACATAGATGGTGGGCATATATGAAAGGAAGGTGAAAAGTACTTACTATTTGAACAATAAAGATTCTTTGTAGGATAATATGTCCATTTCAAACTAGGGTGCAGCAGTCATAATGCCATAGTACATTCAATATGATATGACTTAAACATTCCTAGAGCAAATTGTGCAGTGTCTGCTGTAGAGTATGATTGAGGCCCTGCTTGTTGTATGGCAAAGAATTGTGAGCTGTAGTTCATCCATCTCATAGTGATGTCTCAATGTTGAGTGTCATTGAGGTCTGAGGAGCATGCAGCTAGTTAATTCAAGGATATTCTTATCTGTAGGAGATTCTCAGTTGCTCTTTAATCAGTGAGACATAGCATTACTGTCTATAAAAGGAAATGTATTTCCTGTGGCAATGTCGCCATGCCTGTGGAACTGCCTGTCTCAATGGCACCATAGAAAACATAATATTCAATAACTACATTACAGTAATGGTCACTCATCATTGTGCTTCATTGCCTAGTCAGTGCACCCATTAATTATGATGCCTTCTGTCGCCTTGCCTTTCATCATACTCTAGTAATATTCTTTCTCGTGGTTTCATGTTAGTATGCTTTATTATTTTGATGGCTAGTAAACTGATATTTGGAATAGGATTGCACACTGAATTGACAAAGACATTTAATCCCTTCTGCATTATCCAATTTCAGTAGATATGATGCCATTTCCAAGGCCGTTTGTGGTGGTTTCTGGATGGCACATCACCCACGATCAGTTTTTAGACATGTAATCTTGCATAACTCGGAACATCAAATTACATTCTGGCAGGATATACTTTATCTCTGGTGCTATATAAGGTATCCTCCTAATCAGCGAAATGGTTAGCAATGCTGGCTGCTCTATCATTGAGCTCAGTTTGACTTCCAAAGAAGGCATGAATATTTGTACAAAGTCTGTGTGACTTAAAATACATGTGAGCCAAAAATCCTCTTGAGTGATTTGGTTGTAGGTAAGGAAGGGTAGTGGATTCTGGGATATATCTCCCACAATGTTCTCCATTAAAATTGGGGCTGATTTTGTAGTTAGTCCAGTGGGGTGATACTAGTTCAACCAATGGTGAAAATCTGGTAGCCTTTTCCTCCTTCGTACCTTGCTATAGAGAGTTTTTACAAATTGGACAGCTGTCTGGAATCAATTGCATTTTTATTTTTAACAAATTTGCCCTTTAGTATAATTACTGAGAGATTGGTGACCATATAGAGCAGATCCCATTCACATAAAATGCTATCTAGAACAAAAGAATACTCCACACGATACCAAATTAGATTGTAATTTTTTATCACAAGGCTTTCTTCTAGCTTTCCTATAATTCTTCCATATATAAAATTATAGAGATGGTGTCTTTGAGACATGGTAAAAATTTTTTATTAGTAGAATTATTCTTTCAAGCTCAAAATTTCTGATAAATGTAGCTCATTGGTAAGGTTAATTTCCTTTTTACTTGCTTTTGAGCCGTCATGTGACATCTAAGCTCAAGAATCAAATTTACATATTCACAAACCAGTTGCTGCACATTTTATTATGCAAATTACAGTAAATTGTCAAATTTTGTCATAATGATATTTATTCTCAAGCTTTAGATACGTATGTGCAAAAGAAAGTGACACTTTAATTAACCATATGCCAATGATCTCAAATTGCATGTGGGCTATGTGCACAGTCTGAAAGCAAATGAGAAGGTCAAGTAATTTTTTTAACTAAATTTTAAAATTTTTTAACAAAACAAAACATTAAACTCAATTTAAATTTCACTTGTAAAATATTTACCAAAATTTGTATAAATAATGAGAACACTAAAAAAATTCAAATATATATTTTGTATCAGAAATCTAAAAGATGGTACACTGCACCTTAAAAAAAAAGGAACAGTTCTATATCTCCCGTTCTACTGGGCTGATTGACGAAATTCCAATTGCGTTTTCTATGTCTCGAAAGCACGACTTAGGATATGTATTAGATTTACACATAGCATCATCCTAACATAGGTATTTTGAAACAAAATCAGACTTTTTCTGAAATAAGATGCCAATTTTTTTTTCCATATTTCAATTCTACGACTCAAATTATGCTTAAGTATTAAATTTTGTAATTTTTGGTGAGAAATTTAAAACTTGATCTTGGCTAATTTTTTTCAGTTTGCACCAAGAATAATTCACTTTGCAAACTTCTTAATTTATAGCAACCTATTTTCCTTTCCTTTTTTTCATTGTAGTCGAGCGGGAAAAAAAATCATCGTTCATGCTTTCAAATAATGTTAACAAAGTGCATAAACAACATTTGGCGTTATTATCAATTACAAGAAATATGCCAAATTTCAAAACTCACCAAAATGTAAATTCACGTTTATCTTATAAAATTTTTGAATGAAAAACTCTGAATTTTTTGTAGATATGCTTAGAAATACATCTACTTTAAGATGATGGCAAAAATTTTATGGGTTATAATTCAAATTTTTTTTTCAAAAAGTTTATAAAAGTTATTTAAAAATACAAATTTTAAAATGAATCATAAAAAACCGGCGAGTTTTATTTGAAATGAACCTAAATTTCGACATAGGAAAGGAAGAATCAAATAAGTTTAATAAAAAATAGATATTAATAAATACATACCAAATTCAATTAACATTGAGGAGCTAAAATTTTGATAGCCGATTTTTTAAATACTCTTGCGATTTTTACAAAACTTGGCAGTTTGACATAATTTGAGTTGTAGAATCAAAATATGGTAAAAAATTGGCAAGTCAGGAAAAGCCCGATTTTGTGTCAAAATGCCTATATTAGGACAATGCTATATATAAATCTAATACATATCCTAAGTTGCGCTTTCGAGTCATTAAAAGCGCAAGTTGAATTTCGTCAATCAGCTCAGTAAAATGGTAGATATCGAACTGTTCCTTTTTTTTTGTGCAGTGTGCCTGCAAGAAATTTCGTTTGATTATACTTTGTAATTCTATAACCTGTTATAGAATATATAATGTCTAGCTTTATAGCCTGTTGACAGCTAAATATTAAACTGACATTTATTTCAGGTAATTCTGCTATATTTTCTAATATATTTGTATACTTGAATTAACCACTAAATAACATACTTTTAACCTAAACTGGAAACATCAGGATACTGAAGCACTACCAGCTGTCAACTGGCAAATTAAATTTACTGACTGTACCAGCGTGGGAAGTTCTTACCCTAGTGACATGACCTGATGCGCAAGTGTACAATGTCCAATCTATTCAACCTATTTACTATGGATTTAGAATGAAAGTCTTTCAGTTTCAAGGGTGATCAGATACATCTCTCTCTTCAGAAGGAAAATAACTTTTGGAAAATAGCTGTATGTGCTCACTCTGTTCTGCCCATTGCTTTTGCTGTGAAAAGGCCATTTTTCTTTCTATTTCAGAAAATTGTATTTGCTTCTGAAAAAGAGGGACCTGTGTCTTGATCATGCTGAAACTCTATGCCAAACAAAGTTTGCTTTTTTTCCTAATTTTAAACTTCAGATGTTGTCTTGTCATATCTGTAATGAGTAAAATATAGATCACTCTTGTACATAGAAGCAGTTAAAGCAGTCAGTTCTTTTACATGGGAGTATACATGTTTATATATGCACATATTTAAGAGCAGATTGTTAGGTTCATGTATTGGAATAGATTGTAAAATTAAGTGGAAGTGTATTCTTTTCATGAGTTTGTATTTTATCAATTAAGAAATCAGTTGACATATTTTGTTTATTCCTCAGATTACTTAACTGTATTTTTAACCCTTTAATAATAAGCAATGAAGTTATCATTCTATTAATAAAAGTTTAATTAAACTAAAATTCATGTATTTTCACAAAGAATGACCAAAAACGTTGTATTCCTTTGCAGCTAATCCTTCTGTCACGAAGAAATCGTTTCATATACCTCAACGGTTAAAAATGCCTCTGTATTTTGTTTCTGCATCAGATGGAACAAATGTTGTTAAGGTGAGTCTAAGTGCTGCAAGTTCAATAGAATTTAGAAGATAATACTTTTAATTTTGATTTGAATTTCTTGTTTGGCATACATATTTATACAATGAATACCCAGTTTAGTTATGTTGATAGTAGATGGTATGTTATTTAGTAAAATAGCATTCACATGTGTGTTCTGTATTGGGAAAGTGCTAAATAAAAGTTTTTATCTTTAATTAACACATTTTATTATTTTTTGATCAGTTGTCACATTTTATAATGTTGAGAAGATTAGTCACTCATTTTATTATTTTTAGAAGGTTGATCCGTTTATTTATATTAAAAATTAAAGTAATCTAGTAGGGTGATTTTTAAAATGGCATAATTTTTTCAATATTTGTGTTAAAAATAAAATGGTTTTAGAAACATGTTTTTTAAATGCTAACTGGACATGATTATTTACAAAGGCATTTATGTCGTATTGGAATCAAGGATTCAACTTGTTTATGTCATCAGGGTGACATGGATGGCGGTCATCTCAAGAACTGCCCCATCGTTTTAAAGTTTTAATGACAACTCTTTTGATGCTAGTTTTTTTTCTCATTTTCATACTTCTTCATTTTACTGGGCTGCTCATTGTTTAATGGCAGAAGTGCCATGGACGAATGTAGGGGGGGGGAAAGGTTTAGAAACACAGGAGTTGTTTTTTTCACTTAACAGCTATCTTCCCTTCATGGTAGATATGCATATTAAGTTTGTATTTAAAGTAGATTTAAATGCGGGAGGCAGTTCCATCACATAATTAAAGTAAATTTATTGTTGATGGCTATAAAATTATTGCAAGTGGGACCACTGTGATCATTACAGCTGTAATATTGCTGCAAATTGATTTATTCACAGTTTCTTTATGTGCAAAACTTATGTTTTCTTTGTGTATTTAATGATATCTGTTAACTTTTCCTTAGATAATATTCTAATTAATTACAAAATTTTGGATGTTTAATTGATGTTTTGTGAAGAACTATGAACTGCCTATATTTTACTCAAGTAGTTAGAACATATATTCCAAAAACAGTAGTTAGGGGACGAAAATATTTATTGCATCATTTGGATGTAATAAAATGAGCTATATGTATGTTTCACTTCCAAAATTTTGAGAATCTGGAATTATTTTGAACAATTTTCATTTATAGCACCTTCCATGTTGATATTGTATAAGTTTTCATTATTTTATGCATTTGACCAGTATACTTCACAGTGTGATTTATCTCATTTGTCTGATAGTAACCTCAGAACCCATTGCATCAATGAATTTTATTAGTGGGAGGAGTGGAGGATTGTGCTTGTGATTGATATGGACACCTTATAAGGTGACAGTACAACTTTGTGGAATTTGGTCCCAGGTTAGAAGGAGAACCCCCTAAGAGAGTGGGTCCAAGGATCCTCCACCATTTCTTCCACCAATCTTCAGAAATATTGTGCTCTTTCAAACATCCAGTTCTTCAGAATAAGAACTCAAGCCCAACAATATAGCAGCTAACAATGCTAATCACTGTACCAGTAGTTCTCAACTTTTTTTGGCCCCATGCATCACTTTTACCATTTCGAGATGATCATCCCCCTTCCTTTCTAAAACTCGAAAAATAAATTTGCATTTATTTAAACTTAGGTTATTTTTTACATGTTTTATAAATTAGCAAGCAAAAGCATAGGAATTTTTGATAAGTACCAAAACTTGAATAATTTTTTATGTTCATAAACTAAAACTAAATACATAACAAGCCAAATTAAGAGGCTGGCTGCATTCTTCCTGAAACTATGAAATTCCACACTAAAAAAGTTCTCCAATTTGGAAAACCCTGCACTATACCAATCAAGGTGACAGTATATTTCTTGAATGTATCAGTGTTGATTATGATGAGACTGGGAAGGAGTTACTTTGTTAGAGCATTAGTGTAAGTTAGTCTTAATGACTTGCATAACAGATATTACAGAGTATTTAAACATATCTCTGTCAGTGGTTTTGGATATAGTGAATTGCAAGAAAAAGCATGATACTTGTATTACCTCAAAACAACTAAGCTTAACAAAAAGTCCAACAAGAAACTGCTGAAGAAAATGTTTCAGTGCCTTCATATTCTGGTTAGCTGAAAGATACTGCATTGCAATGAGTGCCATTTCAGTATCAGATAATGCTACATGCATATCACGGAATAAACTCCTCCATTATGAAGCACTGTAAGAATAATAATTGTCTACCAAGATATGTAACATATAGTACTAGGAATACTATTTATCAATACTTATATTGTTTGTTAGATAGCTTATGAATTATAGCAATTAGAATATTGTAAAATAAAGATGCAATTTATTAAGAAGTATGTATGTTTGTGTTAATTCACTAAGTGTATTAAGGATGTGGGATTAATTTGGGAAGCTTATTTAAAGATTAGCAAGAATTGGCAGTTTTTTTTTTTTTGCCATTTTTCTTTTCTTTTTCCTTTTTTTTTTTCAGGAGGTTTGATATGAAGTCACATGCTTTACTTTTTGCCTCAAGTGAAGAAATGCAAAAGTAGATAAAATGGGGGGGGAAATTATTCCTCTCCAGTACGATCTTTATTCCATGAGCAAATAAATAGATATATAGTAAAGCACTAGCAGACATTACTTTTCAACATAGTCATCATACTTGTTCAAACATTTGTTCTCATGGTGCACCAAAACACTGATTCTAGACTAGAATGAATCAAGTCCTTGAATCCATGTTATTACACTTCCTCAATGACCATATTGGCTATAAGCCACTTACTACCCAAATCCTTGTAGAGTTAATTATCAGAGTAATAAAGGTATTAGATATCAGTTCTGTGCTGTAGGGAGGATGATCCACTACTTCCCACTGTGGGTACGAAATCAGGTCATATGTATGACAGCTCTGTGTGGTCCTGTGTTGTCATGCATTAGCACACCTTGCTTTTAAGAGGATAATTTTTTGCAAATTTTTCTGCTACTCACAACCAGTGTAGTGGTTCAGAATAACTCACAGCGTTCAGTGTTGCTTCTGTGGGTAGGAAATACCAACTGATAGCACACCCTGTTGGTTCTAAAAGACAATCATCACAATTTTTTCATTTACAGGTGAAAATAGGGGTGATAATCGTTGTTTCCATAATATGGATATTTCCTTCACCTTGAGTGTTACATGGTGCACCGCAGCTTCATCTCTTGTAACAACACGGTTGCAGGAATGGAATGCTTTCCATTCTAAAGTGTATCAGGTGCACAAGAGACAATTCTGTTGTCATGGCTTTACAATCATCTGTGAGTTACATAGTCACATAACATGAACAGTGTTGAAGGTAGCTAAGTAATTCATGAGCTATGTTTGTACACTGTGCACTGAGATGTTGAGTTCTGTTACAAGTTGAATAAGACAGACATTTTCAATCATAGCTTTAACTAGGCAAACATCCTCTTCTGTGGTAGACATGCTTGGATGACCATATTATTGCTTATTTTGTATATATCTTGCCTTCATCAAAACAATTGTACCAAAGCAAAACTTGTTTATGTGACATAGTAACGTCATGCTCTTATTGATGATTATTTCCTACTATTCAACTTCGCTTAAGGTGCAGAAACCTTATCACTTCAACATTTAGCCACATTCCTATTAGCATAGTTATCTTACAACTGATCTTTTGCTATGCTGATGCAGTATTTGTGCTATTTATTTACCTTGACAGTTGAAGGCTATGGTAATTACTGCTATCCAGGCAAGAAATTTGAATAAGAGGAAGATTATTGCATCTGTAAGAGATGTTACTTTGCTTTTTGAACTGCCTCCACAGCTAGACATGTTTCTGGATGATGATAATGCTCAAGTCATAAAGAATTATATGCTTACTGCAATATACCGATTGAGATAATGCAAGTAATGCAGATAGTTTTAGCAAATTTAACTAATGTTTAAGTATATCAGTCTTTCAGCATAGTAATTATATTAAATAAGAGATGACTACTGAGAAAATTTTATTTGCTTTCACATCAACTACTGAAAAGTGCTCTTGGAGACTCGTGTATCCATATTTAAACTTGTTTTGTGTGATATTCCTCAGCATGTTGCTGTTAATATTCTTGCTTTGGTCAACATGGTTGCCTACAAGTTACGCATGATTTAAGTTTTGTTCTGAAGACAACTTCCAGGAAGTAATCCATGGATAATAAAAGTACATCTGCACTTTTAAGACAAGCTGTGCTTCACTTTTCACTCATAAATAGAAGCCATTTTGTCTGACTTCTCCTCTAACCTGAGAATATCTTCTCATGATAGTTAGCCTATTATTTAGTAGTAATAGATTTGGTCAGCCGATTCTTCATATTAACACGCATCCCTTCACTGCACTGCAACTTGACAAATTATTGTGAGAACTACCATTGAAGGCCATAGTGATGCAATTTGTGGGAAAATCCTATATTTCATATTTTGTTTGAGTGCACTGTGGTTTTGCACACAACATTTGCAAGAAATAAATGGAAGAAAAACATGCAGCTATCAAATTCAGTACTAGGGTAAAATTCATTGACATCTGTTTTATTACAAAATTGTATTTTGAGTGAGATAAGCACAGGTTCCCTTAAAACAGTTTTCAAATAAAACCTTTATCAATATGGAATTGGTATTTGATGAAATTTAGATGATAATAAAATTATAGTTAATTAAAAAGTTGGCTGTCCACTTAGTATTTTTAATTCAAAAGCACAGAGATTTATGAGTATTTTGTTTTATTTGTTGCATATACTATTTTTTAAACTAAGTTTTTCAATCTGCTTTTGTCTGCTTTCTTCATCTCAGTTGCTCAATGTATATTTAGTTTTGAAACATATGCAACAAAAATGCACTTTTAATGTGTCTGGGAGTAACTATTCATATCTAAGTTATACCATTTTTCTTTCCCAAAAAGATTTAACTAATTTCGTAAGGTATATCTATTTACTTTTTTCTTCATTTATTTAAAATGAAACATATTGGCAAAAATGTGTAACAAAATATTTTGTGATTTTTGTACCATTCTTAGCTTTTTAGTGATGCAATTAGAAATGCAGTGTTGTATAAGAAGAATCCTACAGACTTCTTTGATAAAGTTATGCAAGAACTAGAAGTAAGTATTTGAATCACTTAATTTTTTTTTTATGCTCATAATGTTCGATTAACAAAGCTACTATTATTTTGTATAATAGATTGATGATTTCTTTCTTTTTTTATTTTCATATTTTAATTTTAACCTCTTAATGTTAATTTATCATCATCAAACATTTTGATGGATATCCAATTTGTATGTAATTTTGAACTTAGATTTCCATTTTTCGATTGTTGTAATATGTGTAACAATTCTTATGTTTTCCTAGATAAAGATTTTCAGTAAAAATACTTAGTTCCTTCCTTCTGGAACATTTTTAAATATGCTAGCTGTGCAGAATATACGAATTATTTTAATTTACAAATACAAACCAATACCTTAACAGGTTTCTTTTGGAGGGGGGATTGTATATTATTGCATGCACGTGAAAGTAGTTGCTAACATTCATTGAAGTGCATTAACAGTGTTAAACTAATAAAATAATAGGAAAATTGTTATAACTGAAAGTTCTGCAATTAATCAAGTTCCCATATGTGAACAGATCTGCTGCAATTAGTTGAAGTACTGCTATGTAGAAATGGTTTTCCAAGTTACTAGATTTAACAATTCCAAATTAATAAATTTTATTTCTCCTATTCAAATTTGTTTTACTCAAATTCTGTTTCATATATCGTGTACTTTTGAGTCACGTTGGAGCAGGTTATATCTTATTTTTTACTATTAAGAACAAGATTTATCAGCATTTTAAAAAGTTGCAAGTTCCTTAAAAAATTCTTCGTATTTAAATTTTTGTATTACTAAAATTTTAATACTTTAAATTTTCTTTTTATAAAAAAGAAAATTAAAGAAAATTTAAAATTATTTTAAATTTAATAATTCTTTATTTTGCAATTCATCCAGTTATAATTTAGAAATTATTCAGTTTGTTGATTATTCGTTTGATTATTTCTTAAAATGGGCCAAAGAATTATCAACTAGTATTTAAAGTCATGCGATTTTTTTATTTATTTTTTTTTTATTGATTTACTTCAGTTTTGCTTTCCGAAAAATTTTGGATTCAGTTTTTTTAATTTGTGCATTCCTGTTAGAAAGCTGACCTCTTGGAATTGATATTAATTTTGTATACTTTATTTTATGTAAGTTTCAAAGCATTATATTTTCAATGTTGAAATTTAGATGTTAAATACTGAATCTAAATGTAGCATTAGCACAGTCTTATTTTAAATGCTATTGTAGTTAATCTTTATCATTCCCGTTCATAAGTACTTAAATGAGTGTATTTGTATCAAAATTAAAACTTAAGAATGTATTAAAGCGACAAACATATTTCACTATTATGTGTACTGAATAGGTACTAGCTTTTCTAGAAGCTGTTTGTGTTTACAAGCTCTTAGTAATGTGTTTCAAACAAAAAAATCAAATTTTCTTTCTTGTTCGCAAATCAGTTTTTGCATAATTTGCTTGTTTAAATATTTTTCTTAATATCAGGCATAGCATAGCTTTAATGCTACAGAATTCTGTTTAATTAAACTGAAACAGATCAATAATATTAGATGGTGAGTAATCCTATTTATGTTCAATTCAGTGTATGCTGTAGGACTAAAATGTGGATGGATGTATACAAAGTAGATGGAAGTATAAATTTAATTGTACATCCGCAACAATTTTATGTGAAACTCCTTTAGTAGAGGTCATTTAACCTTTACACAAAAACACTTATAAAGAGCTTTAAATATTTGTTCCATGTCACAAATAAATTGTTCAATTGAATAAAAAATTACAGTGTAACATTCCAAATACTGTTCTATGTTTGTGGCCCAAATTACCAAAACTTGAATTTTTATGTTTTGCAAACTGGTATGCTATCAGAAAATGCTAGGTCTCACTAAATTCTAGCTTTTATACTTTACTGGAAAGAGAATTTAATGCCAAATTATGTAAAAAGTAGAATTCAAGTGTATGCAGTGCAGAGATTTATGCTCACTTTATAAAAGTGATGTTCAGTAGCGAGTTGCAATTGTAAATCCTACCGGCTATTGTTCTAGAGACCAATTGAAAAGCAGTAATTGAATGTCAGTTTCATGGTTTGTGTTTTATAAAAAAAACAGTTGCTCTTGTAAGTGAAGCTCGGCTGAGATTTTATGAATTAGCATTAATCAAATCTGAGGTACAGGACTAAAATAAAATACATATAGAGTTTCAGTAATTTATAAAGCTCAATGAATAATATTACAACGAAATTTGAAGTGATATATTTATGCAGATATGAACTTTTACCCCTCATTCTGTGCAGTGTTGCAAGCAATTGTTGCATGTTACATCACTCAGTAGATAAAATGGTGACATCTACAGTACAAAAGATATTTTATGTTTGAGAATTCAACAAAATGGAATCTATTACTGTGCCTCAACTCGAATTTTGATCAAACTGCAAAAAATTACTTTTAACCGGGAAATTGTTTATATTTGGTAGAAAAAGTTTAAAAGTTATGTGTTGTTTGTACAGAGGGAAAATTCTTTTTCAATTTTTCTTACCTGAAGAACACGTTAAATGGGTCTACTGGTCTTAAACCTTTATTTTCCACAGTCTACAGGTCAAAAGATTTAGTAGTCACAAAATTACATAGAATGATTTTGCTGCAGCACTGAAAAACAACAAGGCTGAGAGCAACAACTTGATTAAATAGAATAAACTTTTTGAACTGCAGATGTGTATATTTGTCTACTAAGTTAAAAAAAAAAAAAGAAAGAAAGAAAGAAACAAAGCCATGTGTTTTTCACTACTTTGTGAGAAAATGCGTGACATTTGTGTTTTCACTACTTGAAAATTTTTTTCACAGCATTTGCAGACACATACGCATTCAGGTTTCATTGTGGTACCTTTGCTTTTTTTCATAAATCTTCGGAACTGTACCCTTCTTTTCTAAACACAGGGCAAATAATAAATAGAGCAACCATGTCAGTGAAAAGAATTGGAAATGAAAAAACAAGTAGGTTTTTGTACATGTGCTTAGAGTGCAAGGAATGTGATTAAATCATAAATATAAGTTTCATGTCATATGAGAATAAAGCCATCATTAGAAGCAATAAAGGGAAAAGGGAGAAAAGTGTGCATACTTTAACGGCAGAAAAATGGAAAGTTTGTAATCTCAAGGTTAGAGTTTCATTTGAGCTCTTCTAAAGTGAAATGTATGCAAGAAGTGTTTTTTTTTTTTTTTTTTGGGTTACTGTGAGAGCACAAATTGGGGAAATAAAATATATGTAAAAGAAAGCCCTATTTGGATCAATAACAGCATAAGGAATGACTGGACTGAGCAAAAATGTCATCAAATTGCAGCTTATTTGAAGCAAGTTATTTGGACTGCCATTTAACTTTACAAGAAATACTATACCCAGTTCATCTCTTATGGCCATAGATGAAGTATTGCCCTTATAATAATGCCTTTTTTTCCTTCTGTCATCAATAGAATCTGCACTTTCTGAATTTTATCATTTTTTACTGGAATGCGTGAAAAGTTTATCAACCTTGAATGCAGTCATTTTGGGAGGGAGAAATTTAATGTGGCCAGGAAATGACTTCCCATCAGTTCCATGTTTTAAATAACAATGATCTTTAAGTATAACACTTCCAGCTGATCATTTGTAAACAAAATCTTAATTTCTTGTTCCAATAAATAAAAGGGTCTGTAATACAAAATTTGGATTATATTTTGCTAGCTATGATTAACCATTTTTTTAATTTTTATCAGTATAATCAAATGTTTGCCCCCTTTTTTAAAATTAAAAATTGTATTTTATTGGGCAGTTGAGTAATATAAAAGTGTTTGTAACATATTTTGAATAAATACTTTGAAGCAAGTACCATAATTTAATTTTCTTAAAAGTAAAGCAACAGGTGTTTTTTGAATTTGCTGTGTTATCTTGTGTCTTATCTACACTACAAGAGAATAACAAGCTTATTTTTTGGTAACATGTTTGCATTGAAGTTCTACAAATGAAGCGCTATTATAAAAATCTTTTTATTTTGTGCTTGATATAAATAAATGTCATGTCTAGATGTGACAGAAATTGCTTTAATAGATACTACATCGTTTTAGATTAAACTGTTATGGTGATTGTATTTTTTTTATGAAAATCTGTTGAATTTGGGCCCACCAGCAGCAAAGTTGTAAAGTTGCTGAACACTGGTAGTTCTGTCAGGAGTTCGAATCCCGGTGAACAGGCTGGCTGCATTGGCACTTTCATGGTTTTCCCCATGTGAAATGTGTATACAAGCCAGTTTCCCTTAGAAAGTCCTCCATGAAGGCATCCCTTCTCATAAGTAGATTACTCTCAATTACTTTGACGTACTTAAATAAAGCCAAACTTAACGTGTTAAGAGTTTGACTATATGTGATAAACTGAAAGTACCACTTCCGGTTTGTCATTTATTATCAGAAACCTAACATATACTCAGTGTGATTGTATATGCATTGCATGTGCAAGTTTTAAATGCTAAAATTGAGAAGTCTTTGATTATATCTAACATATTTTTTTCATAAACTTCTGTTCAGAGCTTCAAGAAGGTACTATTTTTAGTTTATCAATTTTATACAAAATCTAACATGCTGTTCCCATTGATAACAAGTCTTAAATACTAAAATTGAAAATTTTTAGATTATATTAATAATATAGTTTTGTATTAAAAACTAAATACTGTTTCGGTTGTCCAGTATTATCCAAAATCAAATCAGTTTTTCATATGAATGCAGAAGGCTTATACAGTACAGAGTCCGAGATCTGAACTTGTAGGGACTTCGTCAATTCCCTATTTGGGATTTTTCCAGATATCAGATTATCAATTCAAGTGTATTAACATGGCATGCAGAAATTATACAATTAAAGATATGAAATAGTGATTTATGAAATAATGAATATTTATGATCTAAAGGGTATCAAAATTTACAAAAAAAAAAAAAGAGCTTAATATTTATTTCTTTACTTTA
>KK112776.1:603701-626037 GCA_000611955.2 Stegodyphus mimosarum
TTTTTTTTTTGTAAATTCTACAGAGTCTCAATCTCTGGCTCTGTGACACAGCTCTGTTGTACTAAATATTTTAGGTATTTTTTACCATGTTCCAAACCCTCATTAAAAGATATTTTCTCACACCTTTCAAATTCATTATCTGTGTCGGTGTCGGAATCATTTTCTCGCTGCGGCGAGTTCAAAATAGAGCCAATGATTTCATCATCCGTTATCTGATATGCCAGTGTTGGCTCATCTGAACACATCATCCATACTAAAATCTTCTCTGGGCTAAGATTCTTTTTCTGCCACTAACACAGAATCATTATTATTCGGGAATTATGACATCATTATTGGATAAATATTTTTTCAGTATTTTATTCTCCATTCTGCGGTTTCTGGAAAATATGAATTTAATATTTATATTTTGAGAGGCAGTGCGGATTTCAGCTTGTCGGATTTTCTGCATTTGACTGTACTTTTTCTTTAATTCTATAAACAGACATAATTTCCTGTTCGGTTACAAAGTTCCACTGTACAAGTCCTGTAATTGCTGTCAAGAATTTTTACTCAAAATTTTTTCATTTTCAATAACCTCTGTGTCATTTTCTTTACTATTGCTAGTGGTATTTTCTGGATTTAGAATACAGATTTCGCCAGCAGTTAATTGATTGAAGATTGAGGCATTGTCATTGCAGTGAAAAACTTCCATTATATCATCTTCATTTATTACTGCTTCTCCACATTTCTTTATAAAATCCATATTAGAAAATTTCACCTTTGGTTTGCGATGTCTGAAAACTTTCAAATTTGTGGCTGTCATCTTCATCATCCTCACCACGAAATATAGTAGCTGGCCATAAATTATGCCAAGCGTTTTTTAAAGTATCTGTTGACGCATCCTCTCACGATCTTGCAATGCTTCACACAGCAAATTTTGTGCTAAAATAGCACTTTTTGTTTACTGGACATCAAAACAATATTTTCGCTTTGTAGATCGTTTTGCAGCTCCAGAATTAGATACTCTTTTTGGCAGAATCGAAAGTTCAAGCTTTAATTTTCATAAAATTGCTGTAATATGAACAGTCTGTAAAAAGTAATAAGCTGGATCAAATTAGAAGATTAAGGAATAGCGTAATCTGCTATATTAACTGAAATTCCTTAAAATCCGTAAAGTATAATTTTAGCCTAGCACAGTAGCGTCCGCTATACATTATTGGCTATGTGTCATGAGATTGACAATGAAAGACAAGTTGTTCCACTGCATTTTCTCTTGCTTTTATCGCGTTCTGAATTAAGCTTGAATTGTATTAATTCAGTTATTTATTATAACGTCTATTTCTTGTGCATACTTAAGTCTAATCTGAGTTCCGAATAAATAAACTCCCACATATACTTAAATCTAATGAAGAGTCGGTGCTAGATACTGCCTGATGCCTCTGCGGTTCCTAAATTCTGCTACAAAACACTTCTCTAAGTTCTAAATTTTTGCCGTCCCTTAACTTTGGATCCCATTGCTTTCCCTAAATTATAAAATATTTTGTCACTGGGTGCTTCTCCAAATTCTAAAAATTTTGTATTCCCTATATTCTGCCGCCCGGTGTGGCCAAACAAGATTCGACACCGGTTCTGGGTTTATGCGAATAAGATATCAGTTATTTTTAATTCAGATAGCACTAAATGTAATCTTTTGGCCTATGAGCTTCATTAACAAAATCTCATATATTCAGCATATGAAAATAAATTTTTGTTAAAGTTTTCCTCGTCAGCATTTCTTAGCGCATTTAAAGGTTGCCATACTATTTATTTGCTTATAGAAATTATATTTAATTGCTTATGGAAAAAAAATGTTTAGACATCGCTGCATGAGTCATTACTCAAGTTGTCATATGTTGATAAATATGCAGTGAAGAAAGCAAGATATATAATAATTCGCCAGGTTGGCATCAGAGGTATAAAATACCAGTAAGTGTAAAATCAACGATGTATCTATGTAAAATGTTTCAGTTTGAGATGTATGCCAAACAGATATGCAGCTACGGAGCCAAATTATTGATTTCACAAATTTATGCTAAAATGATTGCGTCTTCAAGCATGAGGTATTTTATTTAGTGTTTAAGTGAAATTAAGAATCAGGACTCTCCACGTGTTTTATTATAGGAGGAAAAAATCAAATGTGCATGCCTAAAGCATACAACAACAACAACCAAAAAAAAAAAACCCGAAAGATTTCAAATTACATCCAAAGGGGCGTTTTTTAATGTTTTGTATGTTACGTTGATTTATTAGATATCATGGTCTTCTCACTTAAACCATAAAATTCAGTCCAACAGCAATATCGCAAAATAATTTTAAAATGTGTATATCTTTAGAATTTCCAATACACAGTCGCCATTGCTCGCTTTTAAATAGTTTGAGTTTGTTAATCAAAAATTCGTTAAAGTTTTACAAAACATGAAATGGATAATAAAACAAATTCTAAATTTGGGCTTCCAGAAGCGATATTCGAGTGGAAATGTATGCTATTCAAAATTGGATGGCTCTAGGTACCATTGTTTTTATCAAATTTGGAGAAATATACATAACATTTATGCAGATTCTTCATTATTTAGTTTCTTTAAATATAATACAGCGCTGCGGGATTTGGTGGCAACAGTTTGAAAAGTGATTCAGACTTTTAATATTTTTGATACAAAATGAAACTGATAGTTCTTCAGGGACAAAGCCCCTTTGGACAAAAAAAAAAATAAAAAATTGTGGCTTTTAAGTCCGGATATTGGATGTCTGAATCTCGGACTTTTGCTGTATACTGAAAACAGAAATTTTTGGAAGTTTCATATTAGAGTTATCATGGATGAAAAAATCATCATACACTTACACACAGATATCGTTATAAAAACAGTAAAAAATGTATTGTAGGGACCCTAATTAGTTCTTATTTACTGAAAACTTTCTATTAAATTTTTGGACTGAAAGCATTACTTTCCTGTGTATCTGTTGAATTATTACATATATCTAGTCATAGAAATATTGAGAGTTTAGTTTGACGGTCTCTCTTATTAGTTTCTGCAATATAGATACAAGATTCATATTCATCACTAAACTTCATGTATTTATAAATGTGCTATCCACTTATTTGGTAACAATGCTTCCATTTGTTATTAATATTTTTAATTTAACTAAATACTAAATTGCTTTCATTACAGTAATAATCTTTAACAAATAGGACAAGAAGAAATAGGTGGGACACCAGAATTTCACCATTGGTTATACAGGCACACCTCCTCCCCAGTTTTGATGGAGAACACCTCGGAATAGATTTAGGAGTCTCCCACCCCACTTCCCATATGCCCATTACCTCCCTCTGAGAGGATTTTTCCTCATCAGATTTTATGTGCTTCCATATGAGTCAGACACTAGAATACTAGAAGTCATTTAGAAATGTCCTTGGCTTCTCTGGGATTCAAATTGAGACCCACATTGCTAACCACTGGGTGACACAAACAGCAAAATGACTTTTAGCAATTAGAAAAATAGTGTATTGTAGCTATTACCATATCTGATTCATCGTCAAACTAAAGTTTATATGCCATTAAACTAGTCTTCATTTTTGGTTACCATCATAAAAATTTGTTAAAAAATTGTTAGTTAATAATATATTTTTAAATGAAATTATCATGCACATTTGGAAAAATTAAAACTTTTTAATTAAGACAAAAAATAAATATCGTATGAGGCCTTTTTCTCTCTCCTTGGCATGTGTCTTCATGGTGTAATTAGAAAGTATGTCTGGCTAGCAGTTGGAAGGTCTAGAGTCCTGGTGAAGACATTATACATTTTTCACATCTTGAACTCCAAATAAAATGCCAAGTAGTCTGTTCAATGGAATATGCATATTTTACTCATTTTTCTGTGATAGCGTTGGTATGTAAAGTTTAGATTTTTACACAGCAGTAGTCTCTGATTTGATGGCTATGTTATAATAAGACGTCGTCAACCATTTGTCAGTTTATTTTCACTGATGAATTAAAATTGTTAAACAGTGTTATTTATTGCTGTGGATAATTAGGAACTTTTATTCAGTACATGTTTTTATATTTAACATACTAATTTTCCCCTTTTTTTTATTTAGGCTTTTGATACTGGTAAAGATCCATTTGATGCAAGTAGTAATTCCTTTGATATAGGTAACGACTCTGTAGAAAGTTCTAATACAGTATCTGAAACTAGTTCTGCAAAATAATGGTTAATAGAGATTACCATTTTAAAGGACTTGTGCCTTATCATCACATCATGTGATAGATAACCTGTGATTTTTTACTAAGTTGTGTCATAATTTCTTGACAAGTGAATTGTGTTAATGTCCAGTCTTATTATTTTCATAACAGCAGATAAAGATGCATGTTGAAAGTGGCTGCATATCTGTTAATTGTATTTTTGTGAAATACTCATTATCATCTTCTAACATTGCAAGCTTGTGTAGGAAATTTGAAATTTTTGATAGATTATAAATGGATTGTTTATAGGTGAATTTTTTGTATTATATTGACTTCAGAACTGTTTAAAAGACTTCATATTAAATTCTCTATATATGTATAATGAATTATTTTATAATGTAAAGTAACTCTTCGCTTTATCGTGAAAAACCGTCCAAACATTTTTATTCAACTCTTTTAGATATAGTTTATTAAAATTCATAAGAAACAGCTTTGTTGCTGTGTAATTAAAATTTTAATTAACAGGTAGAGTGTACGTGAAATTTCAATATATTGTTACTTGGTTTTGTTATGGACTAAAATTGGAATTCGGAATGCTTCATGTAAAACTGCATGTTAGCGATAAATACTTTGTATGCAATTTGAAAACTTTTAATACAAATATTTGTAAAAATTATAAATGTGTTATTCCATTTTGATAAATCGCTAAAAATTATATGGAATGAAATAGTTTGCATATCTTATTCAAAAACAGAGCTATAAATGTGGTGATTTGTAGTTAGTGTCTATAATATGTATTTTTCTATAGTTATTTTTTGTTTCTCGTTTATCTTAAATATATCATAAATTAGATTTTTCTGAAATTTAGTATCCTAAAATTTATAATATTTGTATAATTCATAATATTCATTTCAAAATGTTGTTTTGACATTATAAAGTATTTATTGGGATGAAGCTGCTTTTTATTATAATAATTTAATAGTAATGTCAGGTACCTATGTAAGAAACTGCTTACTAGTAATTTTGAAGGAAGTTTAATGTTAAAAAAATTTTACTTGTGTAAATGATTTTACTGAGTTTAAGAACATTTTCCTGTGAGCTTTCGGTGGTTATAATAGAAGTGGATATGTTCAGTGTGTATGTTCTTTTATTTTTTAATCAAGTGATGTTCATATTTTTCAGCTTTCATTTGAATAGTTTTTGTGAACTGATAGCTGATTAATTATGGCAGTAACCAGGGAATCATAATTTAGCATTTTCAAATTTGAACTGGTTCATATATATGTTGTGCATGTTTAGCATGAGGAAAAGGGGAAAAGATAGGAAGGATGAAGTATATTTTCATTTTTTATTGAGTACTGTTTTAGAAAAGTCAATCTTCTCCCCCATAAAGTATCTAATGTTTTAAAGAGTTGTTCTTATTTGGATATAAAAGTACTTTCCTATTAGTGGAAATCATGGTTTGTAGAGGTATCTGAAGTCAGCAAGTTACCAACAATGAACCCTTTTCATTTTGTCATCTGTATCATCATTCCTCAGACTGCTTAGTTCTATCCTGTTATCGTCATTTAACTGTGGGAATAGTTAATTAGATCTTGTCAGTTTGCAATAATCTGTTTATTATCACATGTAATCATTCAGGTTTTTTGTACTTGTTTCGCACGTTCCTAATTTTTTATTTTGTTAGAAGATAGTTTGCTGTACTTTGAATTTTACCGTATGATGTTTGCGAGCTATAAAAAATGAAAATCTAAAATCGTTATGCAGGAAAATTTAAATACATAGATGTGAAGAGTGCCTTTTAGCTACTTATGTTTCATTATAACCGTAATTTATTATTATTGCAAATGGTAATCTCATAATTTAAAGATTACACAAATTGCACTTTGTAAAATGATTGTAACAGTGGCTTCAAAATTATTTCGCCTATGTTATAATCGGCTTATAAATATAAACTGACTAGATTATTTGTCTTTAATTTCTTAATTATGCATTTCTAGTCATTTTCACAGAAGTTTCTAATCATAATCATCAGTTTATGTTTTTATAGATTTAATTTAAACTGGATTATTATTTATTTTCATGGCCAGTATATTTTCTAGTCGTAAATGTGTGAAGGTTTCTGATGCATTATTTTTATTCACTAGCAATATGAGAATATAAGTAGCATATAATTTTGTTATTGTAATACTCATATAATATAGTTATACTTTACTTCTTACCAAAAGAAGGGAAGAATAATAGAATGATTCATTTATTTCATTGTGTAGTGAATAGAAGTAAAGTAAATGTACACTGGCAAAAAATAATGAACGAAACAATGAAAAAATGATTAATTTTTTTCAAGGAGTTAAACATTTTTGTAAGACCCTTTATTTTTTACCTATTTAAAATATTTAAAAGCATAATAGTAGAGTTTTGGGAATTATATGTAAATGTTTATCATTATATTTAAATTTATATTCATGGTTTATAACTGAATCATGACTTCAGTTATAAACCATGAAAATACATTTTGGCACTTCCTCTCCAGATTTGTGGATAGTTTTAGTATCTTATGTTAATATCCATGATCAAAATACAGTTTTTGCAATGTTTTTTATACTTTTTATTCTATTTTGTAGTAGTATATGTAGTAAGAAAACATGTACACTAATTTTATTCGAAAGCTCCTGCAGAGGATTTAATTGAGAGCTACAGTGATACAAATGTAGTACATCAGTCATATTCAGTTCGATTTAAATACAAGTCTGATTCTTATGCTTTGAAGATATTCTGCTTCCAACATGAAACCAAGCATTATCATCCAACAGAACCAATTATCAACTTTTGAATTTCTGAAAAGCTTTAGATGATCATCAGAATTGAATATCATGTCTTTCAGCAGTCATAGATCTATAGGTAAAGTGCAGATCAACGAGTCGTTCAAAATGATACTTGCTCACATCATGAGTTTACTGCTTTGTGTTGATGTCTTAGGATATTAGGATTTCATATATATGACTAACTGGAATAAAATCATTTTCTAAAGAAAATCTAGACTGTTCAATGAAAAGACTTTGCCAGTAATACCAGTACTGTAATCACCATAATATATGCATCATTTTAACTTGAGTGCTTTTTTGCAGCCTGAGGTGGTGGAAGACGATGGTATTCTTGCATAGAGATCTCTTTTATAAAGTTTTTTTCGCTTGCAGTGTGTTAAAATATTTGAATGTATGCAGCTGTTGGTAATTCCCTTGTTATATGTGATACCATCATTTTCTCATTCCTTTTGGTAACAGAGCCTAAGAACCTAATGTATTTTGAGTTACCTTACCCTTGTACTGATAGCTTTGGTATCAAGATTTATTAGTTGCCTCTTTGAGCCATTTTCAGAATCTAGAAATGACATTCTTAGATATTTTTAGATTTCCATATACCCATTCCTATCTGACCTCAAGCTATTATATTACATGACATTTTTTCCAATTAGTCATTAGCTTTCTTGTATATTTCACCATTCTTCAGTTTTGCAATGTATTACTGTGTCAATTTTTTGAATGAACCATTGAGTGACGTATTCCTTTCAGCACTGCAGAAAGTACAGGTTGCATACTGTTGTGTTGCAAGATGGAATCCTTTTAAACTATTCTATAACATTCACATTATGCTACTGACCTACCAAATTTCATTGAATTTTATCCTTTGTTACTAATTGCATACTCCTTTTTGGATTTGTTATTTTTTCCTGCCAATATAGAAAATCCATGATATCATGCTCAAAAAGATAAAGATCATTACAGCAGTCAAAATTTTGAAAATTTTGTATGATATGCTTGGAATAACTAATATTATTTACACTTGCTCAAGACTCAGCCGTGCCCCACAACATAGATTTAACCATGGACCATGAAACTACAGTTAATGGCATTAATTAATTACACAGTATGGGATAAACATGGCATAGGCTCAGAATATAATTTAGTTCAGTTAATAGTTTTTCCCATAAGACATAGTCAACATTAAATAAAGTAAACTGTATGATTATTGCATTTCATACAGAGGACTCCTAATTAAAGGAGGGTGAATTAACCAGGCTGTCTACAAAAAGTGCTTAGTTTGCTTTAAATGAACTTCTTGAAAATATTGGTAAATTTATAATAGTATTTTATGCTAATTATAAAATAGGTTACTCTGGTTTCCAATTCTTTTAACTGTCTTTGGATTAATCATGATTTTGAACTAACCATGGGCGTCATTATCCCAGTAAACTAAGGAAGTTGATTATAATGCAAAATATACTGTAAAGTACAGTGTACTTCTGTATGAGTTGGTTTACAATTTGGTATGATCCTTCTAAAGACTCATATCTGTATTTCAATAATCAAGTGTATATATATATTTTTTTTTTCTGAAAATGTTTAGCGTACATAATTTTTCCAGGCGTATTCTTATAACCTTCTTGCTTCTCAATGCATCTCTAGATCTCGTGCTTATATCATGAAACTATAATTTAGAATATGCCTTATCATGTAATGTAAATAAGATTTAAATATTTTGCTTGTCAATTTATACAGTATTTGTTTTATTTTGATTGGAATATTTTGTTTTGAAATATCTAATATCTGTAGCTTGCTTTCACATGAAAGGTGAATTGTAGATGATTTCATTGTTAAAAGAAAATACATCAACAGTTCAACATAAGGAAATTATTTTTCTGAGTTTTCTCTTGGATGTTTTGGCATAATTTGTAACTGCCAACTGAAATCAGAATGCACTTTACGCTGATACATTTTTATATATCTGTGTATTCATAATATTAAAAAAAATTTTATGCATTTGTTTGTGTTATTTAAATAAAATATTGCTGCTTAATTTTGCTGTTAAAATGTCGGTATCTTCAGTGTGCTGATGTGTGAGGGTATATAAGTCTCATTCTATCTCATTTGCACTCATGCAAAACAGTTATTAAAAATTTATGCCACAGATTTGAATGTTCTATTAAAATAGAGCAGCCGAGCTTTATAACCGCTGAACAGTGATAGTCCAATCTAGGATCATATTCTGGCAAATGGGCTGACTGACTTATATGGGAGTTACAGCTTTCCCTTCTGGGCAATGTGAATACCATGTAAAAAGTCTTCCATGAAGGCATTTCTTCCCTTAGGCAAAAAAGGCCTTTCTGTACTTCTACAGCCTGCTATTATTGAGAGTAACATTCTAGAATGCAAATTTTTGTTGTTAATAGGTGGCCTATGTATACCAAGAAAACCCACTTCTGTAGATACAGATGAATGGCATTAATGTGACCACCTGTTAATTATCAACTATAACCACTATGTGTAGGGGTAGCAGTGGCTTAAAGGTTGGGAGAGTAAGCATTCTCAGGGAAGAATTATTCTAACTGTACTGCAGTTTCTGGAGGGTATGTGGTATTAGGGCTATTTGCCTTATAGGTGGGATGCCTTCATGGAAGACTTTCCAATGGAAATTTCCTCGTGTTGACATTGCACATGAGGAAATCTATGAAACCACTTATGCAGTGAGCCCGTTTTCCTGGAATTGAACCCAGGCCAAACTACCAGTATTCAGTGACTTTACCCCATGGCTGCTGCATGGATGGAGGGTGTAGTTACATGAAATACAGATTTACTTATTTTTCTATTGTAAAGGATGTTTCACTTGTTTTCATTTTCTAGTTTGCACTTGTGCACTGAACACAGTATAATCAGTACACTATGAAACAGCATGTGTTTATCATCCTTATATAATGGAAAATAAAGTTCATAAAGGCCATGACAACAACAATTTATTGCACACTTTGAGGTCCACAAACTGCTTGCAAAGTCCTTCATTCAGTATTTAGTGAAGTATATGAAGCAGGGTGTTCAAAACTGCTAGAAGAAACAGTTCAGCTAAGAAGTTGTGGAAGACTTGTACAGGAAATAAGAATTTACAGATGCACACATAACGAGCTGCTTAAAAAAAAACACCTGTATGCGTATTGTTTTATGCTATTCAACAACACTAGTGTTTTGATAGAGTGTCATTATTGTTTTCAGTAGTTAGGTCCATCTGTAGCTGAAAATCCTTGACTGTGCTTGGTTCAATCTAACTGGGGTCATGGAATTCATAGAAAAGCTGGAAACTGAATCCATGCTATGTATGAAATTCTTCAGGATAAAAAGTTGAAGTATGGTATGTGCTTTGTAAGGGCTCCTCATTATTAGCCCCATTGGTATTGCTACAAAAATGGCTACAGCTGTGCACTTGAGCAGCTTCACAAGTTTGTTAATCTGTTAAATAATGAGCAACTTCGTAAAGACTATTTTCAGAAAGATGATGCCATTTCTTACATTACCAACGCCAACATGCAAAAAAGTGTATCCTTTGAATGATGTCATTTCCAATGGACTTAAGCTACTTATAACACCTGACTAACCCATCGGATTCCATAGCCCCCCAGAGGATGAGCAGTGAAACTGCCGAACATTAGTTTGTGAACCCGAATGGTTTTGATAATAAATTTGTAAAATATGAAAAATCTAAACAAATTTATGTTTTAGTAATTTATTATCAAAAGTATGTGACGTCATTGCGCTTCGCATACGCCAAGGTATGCCCGTAGCAAATTGTATTCTGAATGTGTTAGAAAATAATAAAATAAGATTCCACAGACTATCCTCTTATACTGCAAGTCTAAACATGGAGTTGCTTCCGATCATCTTTCTAGTCATGCGATATTCCAAAATGAAACTTTGTCTATCCTTGAAACTGCTAATTCCCAATTTTTTCGTCTGGAGCTTCTTTCAATAGTGTATCTGCAGGAACAAATCAAGAATGATTGCTGCACTGAAAGGCAATAAGCGCATAGCAATTCATGAACCCTTTATAAGAAACGTTTAGGAAAATTACCAATAATGTAACTCGAACTGATCACTTTCGGAATGGAAAAAATCATCACATGCCTAATATTTTTTTTACAAATATTGCCCAATTATAAGCTCCCTCTGTATACATTTATAGAAAAAAATTATATGCAGTAATAAAAAGCTGAGTTATAAGCCGCGAAGCTTTGCATGCTGATGTCGTTTGAAGAACTCAAGTGACTAACATTTCAACTCGATGTTACACTGAAAATGTAACGGTACCATCATAATAGGGTAGCAGTTAAAGCAACCGATATTCTAACTGAACTTTTAACAGAAATATCTGCTTTGACGTCACAAATTGCGTTTAAAGATACTTTTTAGATACACTGGATGTTTAGGACTTTGAAAAACCGCCTGAATTAACAAAAGCCTGCTTCAGAGGATTGCTCCAACAGATTTGCCAGCCGCCGTCTTATACAGGGTAACGCGGGCTTCAGGAGGAATTGGTCATGAGACTTCGAATTTTTAGAAATATTCTATGTTTCCGAATCTTCCAAAAAATTGCACTTATTACCGTAATAAGGCTGAGGTCTATTGTAGTGCACTGCTTTAGGTTTACAAGTTCTTTGGATTCGCATCACTATGGCGTTCAGCTTCTTGATTACATGGACTGGGCCTTCTCAGGATGTCTGCGCCTGGCTAAGATTCTCGATGATGCTCCAGAACCAAACGTGATCATCTTCGTTGAGTTTCCTGCCCATGAACTTAGCACCATATCTCGGCTTTATCCTATCGGTTGCTGTATACGAACAAGTCAAGTAGTTAGCCGTTCACCTGGGATGAAACTCGAGCCAGGTCGAATTATCAGTATTCAGTTGTCTTAATCACACAGCCGGTGGTGGGGCACGCCTGTTCGTACACACAGAATGAGAACTTGATGGACAGATTCATTTTTCCATGCGCTGACATTTTCTCTCTGTTCATAGTCTGTATGCAGCAGGTTACCGACCATTGATCGGGCTACGTCAGTTCTAAAAATAGTCACGTTATTGCTAGTATCTACAATCATGTGGCAAGGTGTTCTTACTCATTTATTTCTCCTTTAAAACAAGCCCTACAGTGGCCGAGTCTTTAAAATGATTGAATGCTGGAAATTCGATTTCAGACAAGCGGGCTGGCTGAGTGGGTGGTTTGGCTTTCCCCATGTGTAACATGAATACGAGATTGTTTTCCTTAAAACGTCTTCCACGAAGGCATCCCTCTTCTTAGGCAGATAGCCTTTAAGTTGCTTTGTTCATAGTCAAAGAAACCACACCATCCTTATCTTAGCGACATTTACTTCAAAATGAGTTTTTCGTTTCAGTGACCTTAGCTGCTCTTTCTTCTTGGCTGGCAGCTATCATTTTCATAATGGCTTTCAGCTGCTCTTCCTTCTTCCTGGTCAAAGAAATCAAAATTCTGACAAATTTACTGATATTTGTAAATGATTACTCCAGATAAGCAGAAAGGAATTGATAATCCAAACCAAAATAAGTAGCTCAAGGAGAACTCGGATATTATGCAATTCCTTCTTAGCACACAAGGTTGAATGAATATGGGAAAACCACGAAGGCTATCTGCCTAAGAGAAGAGATGTCTTCGTGAAGGCCTTCCTGAATAAAACTGTCTTCTACTGATGTTACACATGGGGCAAACTAAGAAAACCAACCATAAAGTTAGCCCTTTCGTCTGGGATCGAAACAAGGCCAGGTCGAACTGCCAGCGTTTAGCCATCTTAACCAGTGCTTAAGATCTGGTAAGATTATAATTCAGCTCATTAAGAACTGACTTCCAAACTCTGTTAGTCTTATTTATATAGTTCAGCACAGGCTTTTGGAAACTTCGGGAGGACTCGGAGGTAGGGCTTTGAAAATGCGTTTTCCCGAATCTTCGAAATGGTAGTCAAATTCGTAAGAAATCACCAGATACCCTTTGTCGCCAATACCCGTGAGGAGCGTATTTGCCCTTCTCTCCTTGAGCTATTTTTACAATTTAAATGCTTTTGCATTCAAAATTGAAAGATTTACAATTCTATATAAGAAACTTGTATGCAAAACACGCGGCTAAAAATTCGGTTAAAATTAAAAGAAGGCCTAAAATTATCAATTCTAAAAGCATTAAATAATTGAATAAAACCTTAAACAATGCAATTAAAAAACTGATTGTCTACAGCTATATCCAACAATATATTTGCGTACGAAATATTTATGTTTATTTGTAAATACCTAATATCTTTACCGGAAATAGTAGCATTTCGTGATTAACCGTACTGATAATTTTTGTAAATGTAGCTTTCCATTAATATGTATATTAATGGAATATACATATTAATGGAAATGTAAAATATATGTATATATAGCTATGTATACATATATTTTACATTATATTATGTAAATATAGTAATGTATATATAGCTTTCCATTAACTTGGTGAATTGTTTGAATTTCATTCCGCTTTGAAAGAATTGAGATTTAAAGCCCAGAAACTGAAAATTCTTTTCAGCTCATTCATTACGAAAGGGCGAGATGAAATCAATTCTCAGACTGATCATATTCTTTTAGATTAATTTATGCAGTATTATTTTCGAACGAAACCTTCTGATTTAGGGAGAAAAAAAATAATAATTAAAAGTGTTTCCTGAGGAGAGTGAAATAGTTCAAATGTGCCTTAAATTAAATAACACAAAGCGGTGTAGCTATTTGATCTATTTTGACCATTAATTGCAGGGCATTAAATTGGCATCAAGTGAATGAATTAAATTTAAGTTAAAAAAAGTCTGCGGAAAATAGGATAAATATGAATCTCCAGATTTTTAAAAATCACCTCCAAATCTATGAAGGGGGAGATAGTAAATGAGAAGAAAGCACATATTATTTAGCATCAATGTAACTCAAATTTTTACATTGTTAAAATTAATTCATCCTTACTTAAGGGTTTGCTAACGGACAAGCGGTAAAGTCGCTGAACACTGGTAATTCCACCTTGGCTCTGTTCCAAGCAAACGGCCTGGCTGTATAGCGTTTTCCTTAGAAAGCAAAAAATTATAATTTTAAAGTCAGCGCTTTCCTTAGGCAGATAGTCCTCTTCTGCCTTTTCATAATCAAATAAACCATTATTGTATTTTATTACAAACACTGAATAACTTTAGAGGTATTTGCCGAGGTATGGTTCTGTATGTATTTTAAAATATAAGTAATTTAAGTATTTTAAAATATAAGCAAAGAGGCAATTTGCCCAGAAGGACTATTAATTTCGTTTTGGCATTTTGCGTTGATTCACTAAAAGCGTTATTTGACTTTTCAAATTGTTGCCACCAAATATTATCGCCCTGTATTATATTTAAAGAAATTAAATAATGAAGAATCTGCATAAATGTATATATGTTTCTCGCACTGTGATAAAACAACGGTACCTAGAGCCATCGAATTTTGAATATTGAACGTTTCCACCCGAATATGGGCATCTGGAAGCCCAAATTAAAATTTTGGAATTTGTTTTATTATCGATTTCATAGTTTATAAAACTTTAACGAATTTTTGATTAACAGACTCGGGGATTTCAAAGCGAGCAATGGCAACTTTGTACAGAAAAAACATTTTTATCTCCAGCGCGTGAGATTGTGTATCGGAAATTCTAAAGATATGCTCATTTTAAAATTATTTTGCAATATTGAACTAAATTTGATGGTTTAAGTGCAAAGAACATGATATTAATAAAATAAAGGTAACACACAAAATGTTAAAAAAACGCCCCTTTGGACGAAATTTAAAATCTAAAACCTTTCAGATTTTTTTTACCTACATTTTTCCGTAGTTTTAATGCTTATGATTTAGACTAGATTATTTGATAATGACAGCTTACACTAGGACTATTCGTCCAAGGAAAAGAAGCCTACGGGGATGATTTTCTAAGGGAAAGTTGTCTGCATTTATGATACACATGAAAAAATTCGCTCAAATTTCGTCTACAGCCCAGTCAGCTGCTGGAAGTATAAACCGAGGCGAACTAACAGAACTTTGCGGCTTTATCCATTTGGTCACTTGTTGTCCTCTGATATTTTGAATACGGTGTTTCAGAAAGGAAGAACTGAAAAGTCTTGTTTTAAATGCGATATTTGAAAACAGAATTAAACAGTAAACTTTCTTGCTACTGATAATTTTCGAATAATATACGTTTTTAATTTATAGTTTTTGAATAACTGGATATTGCACGCTCAGATAGTTAACTTTTTTCGATTTGGCAGATATATACTGGTTAATACCCTTCAAAAACTTTATTTTTCTTTTCAGTTTCTTTAAATAAAATGAAAAACAAGTTAGTTCCGATTTCCTTCTTGAACAAAGGATTTGTTTTATAATACAAAAGCTGAATTCGAAGATTAGATGTCCTTTCCAAATAAAAATCAGTTTGTAAATATTGAATGAAATATTCGAAATGAGAGCTGTTAAGTCTAAATGCATTGAGTAAAGGACCTGATTTCTGCTTTGAAAAACCACTGATTAGCATTGCGTGTTCTAAAACTGATGCCAAAATAAGCCACTGATTGATACTAAAAGTGTTATCGCCTAATGTGAACAACTTAGTGATTGATGCGAGAGCATTAATAATTCATTTATTTAAAGCGGTTTTCAAACCGTTCCAAACACAAGATATTATAAATTTATTGGACATACGTAGGTCGTAAAAAAGCTTCTTAAAGGAAATAATTGTTAGCAGTTTTCGGCAGAGTATCGGAAAATGAAACGAAGAGAACAGCGGCTTCAGAAACGCAGCCACCAACATAATATCGCTGATTCGACCCTTTTAATTCATTTCAATTCCTTTGACGCCTGAGCAGTATTTATAACCCCCAGATTTCAGGGTCTTTTCCATGTCGGGGATTCCCTTTCAATTGCGATTAACATGTCTTTTGAGCTCTGTTGATAGTTCTTTTCTTATCTCTAGCAGCCACGAGGGAGCGTTTGCTGCAGTCAGGGCAGTGATGTTGCGGAACATCCTGGCGCCATACAGACGGAAGGAGATTATGACCAACAGCCCCTTCAGCAAATCGCCCCCAAGGACGAATTTAAAATGCATTTTTGAAACTATTGAACCTTTGTTATAATAGTTCCGGCTCTTGAGAATGGAGATGATGGCCAGAGTTGTCTTTACGGAAGACATTTCTAAACACATTGTGAATCTAAGCAAGGAATTAAAATTTTGGCTGTATGTTAAAGCAAACATGGACTGGATTTATAATTCTTGACATAGAAAAATTCGATATTCCCAAAGGTAAAAATAAATAAATAAAAATTTGGGGTTGATAACTATTAAATATTAATTTTTTTGCCTCTGTTGTTATTGTTGAAATTGCTTATAATGAACACAGATTACTGACACAAATTATCCGTTAAAACAATGTTCTTTCTAACTTTTATTGAAGTAACAATGCGGGAAAAGAAAATCTGAAAGGTTTCACATTTTAAATTACGACCAAAGCGGCTTTTTTTAACACTTTGTGTGTTACCTTTATTTATTAAATATGTTCTTCGCACTTAAACCATAAAATTCATTTCAAGAGCAATATCGCAAAATAATTTTAAAATGAGCATATCTTTAGAATTTCCGATACACAGTTTCGCACGTTAGAGATAAAAAATTTTTTTCTGTACAACGTTGCCATTGCTCGCTTTGAAATCCTTGAGTTTGTTAATCAAAAATTCGTTAAAGTTTTACAAAATATGAAATCGATAATAAAACAATTTCAAATTTGGGCTTCCAGATGCCCATATTTGGGTGGAAACGCTCAATATTCAAAATTTGATGGCTCTAGGTACCGTTGTTTTATCACAGTGCGAGAAACATGCACACATTTATGTAGATTCTTCATTATTTAATTTCTTTAAATATAATACAGGGCGATAATATTTGGTAGCAACAATTTGAAAAGTGAAACAACGCTCTTAGTGAATCAACGCAAAATGCCAAAATGAAATTAATAGTCCTTCTGGGCGAATTGTCCCTTTGGACAAAAAAAAAAGACGAAATAAGTTCGAGAAATTTTACAAAATGTTTTATTTATGAATAAGAACACGCTTAACAATAAAAAAAAATATAATTAATTAATTCAAAACTTTCCATAACGTTATTTATTACGTTTTGGGAAATTCTGTTCTTCGCAGAAATTTCATACTTTATTGTTATCTAAATTTACTGCTGCATTGTTAACTAAATTTAATTCGCATAAAGTGATGTGCTTGCATTATATTTCTCATTTTAAATGAATTTAATGCTAAATCCTCACTCGCAGTTTGTATTTAAATTCTTCCTACAATGATGTAAAAAATGCACGCATAAATACAATTATAAATTTCTAATACGCAGAATTTATGATGAAAGTTATGAATTTGAATGAACATTTTTAATGAACCAGTTTCGTTTCATTTGGCAGTTATGAATTTTTAAATCCAAATATTCCTTTGATTTAACAATACAGTTTTTACTTCGAATAAACTGTGTAATTTTATTTTTAGTCTAAAGTCCCTGAAGGACTATTGTTTTCGTTTTGGCATTTTGCGTTGATACACTATAAATATCCGATTCACTTTTCAAATTGTTGCCACCAAACATTATCGCCCTGTATTATATTTAAAGAAATTAAATAATGAAGAATTTGGGTAAATGTATACATGTTTCTCGCATTGTAATAAAACAACGGTTACCTAGAGCCATCCAATTTGGAATAACTTACATTTCCACCCGAATATGGGCATCTGGAAGCCTAAATTTGATTTTTTTTTTATTATTATCTTTTTGATATTTTGTAAAACTTTAACGAATTTTTTATTAACAAACTCAAGGATTTCAAAGCGAGCAATGGCAACGTTGTACAGAAAAACATTTTTATCTCCAACGCGCGAGACTGTGTATCGGAAATTCTAAAGATATGCTCATTTTAAAATTATTTTGCGATATTGCTGTTGAACTGAATTTTATGGTTTAAGTACGAAGAACGTGATATTTAATAAATAAATGTAACACACAAAACGTTAAGAAGACACCCCTTTGGACGTAATATAAAATCTGAAAAATTTCAGATTTTTTTAAAATTTCTTTTATTTTGTTACATGTCTTTTGGTAAGGTAATTTCTCAAAATTCATCAAGTTTCTCAAAATTAAAATTATTTCTTTGTGATGGAATTAATAGCAAGATGAGAAATACTTTCCAAATGTTTAATTTATCAAACTGATCACATACACTTTCGCTACACCTGAAATGTCAACACCACTTTAACCCGCCCAAGGGTAGTAAATATCAGTAAACATTAATAGTTCCATCCAAGCTCAAATCTCAATGAACGAGAGCATTTTCGTTTTATCCCTCATGCTTAGTGTGAATAAGAGGGAGCTTTATAGTGTTTGGAGTATACGAGCTAGTTTCCTTTAAAAAGTTCTCCACGAAGTCAGTCATCCCTCCCCTTAGGCATATAGCCCTCGGGTGCTTTGTTGTAATTAAATTAAAAACCAACCTTTAGAGTGTTTTTCCATGCAAGCATTCATCCCCTTAGTTAGCAAGTTCAAATGTCCTTTGCCGTAATCTTATAAATCCATCCTTACCCATTTAACATTCAGATAGCACTTATTTCGCACATTCTCTTCAGATAATACTTTTTTTCAAGGTATTGGCTACTTAGTTTGCTTATTTTGACTACAACATATTGATGCGCATCGAATCATGGAATAATTTGTACTGTTCACATACCTTGCAGTCGATTGTTTGCTCGGGATGTAAAAGCATCTTTCGCTAATTTTACGAAAATAGTGCGCAGTAGTACAGTAACGCAGCATGGAGGAATCATTGTTCACTGTACTACAGATAAGCTACTAAAACTGCTTTAGATATTTTAAGCCCTCCACTATACAAATAAATTTTTAAAATAAATGTATTTTAAAATAAAAAAATAGCTAAATAAATTTTACAGCAGCAAACTCAACATAATTATACACCTGTATATTATTTATATTAGCATGCTTCTATAAGCGACAACGTGAACATGGGCCAGTCTGCCTTAGAAAATCCTCCACGAAGGTATCCCTTCCATGGGCAAATACTCGTAGTATGATTTTATCTAATTCAGTGAATCCAAATTCTTGTATAAACTAAAGTACACTTAATGCTAATGTTTGTTTGTTCTTAATTTTAAAAACTTATGCTAAACTGCAAGCGCAAATGATTTTTTTATAATTAATAATAGAATATTTATAATAAACACCGTTTCACTTAGATTTTTGATTTATGCAATTGTAAAATATTTATTTAAAAATTTAAACCTCGTGTTCTTTTAAATTATCCAATATGTTAAAAATATCACTACTTGAAACAGTTAATTTTCTTAAAAACGTGAAGTTAAAAAAACAACGGGATGGTAATAAGTCGCCATTCATTAGATATTTTCAACTGAACGTGAAATGAGGATGCTGGTATAGTTATCAAAGGGGTTCCAGCAACGAATTTAAAAATATTTACTTTGAGGCTCGTAAGTAAATGACTAACTGAAATCGGAAATCTTTAAAGAGATTTAAGTTAAGACATAGTATATAAGAGCATTAAACGAAATCGAAATCAACGGAATTCCCTTCCCTTAGGCAAGTAGATCTCGTGTGATTTTCCACATTGAAATATCTAACGTATCCAATTTATGCGTAGCGAAAAGTAGGATAAAAATGTCCAAAACAAGTGCGGTGCATATAATCTTTAAGGTTTAATGCCCGAAAACCCACCTATTACCATCCAAAACAGGCTTTCAGTGCGTATGGATGTGCCTTATATGAGAGCATACTCTTGAATGCTACAAGGAAGATGCGTTAGAAAATGAAATGAATTGAAGAGCAAAATATTTTACCCCCCCCCCCAAAAAAAATCCCGTCGACGATGAAAGTTTGCGGTTATCTGGCTTAACTCGTGCCAATCATTACGACGGAAGTTTAAATAAAAAGCAATTTTTTTCTTCAATTAGATAAGGTTTGGTTTGATTTGATTTGATTTCTTTGATTATGGTAAAGCACTCGAGGGATATCTGCTTAAGGCAAGAGATGCCTTCGTGGAGGACTTTCTATGGGAAACTGGCTCGCATACACTTCAGTTACATAAGAAACAGATGCAAGTTTCGGATATAGAACATAAGGAACTGAAACTAATATAGCCTAAAATTGTGCCAGTCATTTCGGTAGAAGTTTAAAAGAAATACATATTTCTTTATTTAGTTGCATAATCAACAGATAAACTGGTTTATTGAGGATTAATCAATGTTATATAAAATCAGGCGGAGATCTTATGAGTTTTTGCGATGACATGATTATCCGTTTTTACACACTGTTTGGCGAAAGATTTTGTTTATTTAAAACGGTCGAGGGTGAAATATGAAGGTACCTCTTTTCGATTTTGCACATATGAGTTTATTTACATGAATCTGCCCCCCCCCAGAGATGAATTTGGATGTGTTAGATTACGGGAAATCATAAAAGGGCTATCTTCCTAAAGAATACTTACATAGGGGACAAAGTAAATTTACGATTGCTCACGTTACACGTGGAAGAAAACCACGAAAAGACACAGTTAGACCGTTCGAAGGAAATTTGCACACTGGCCAAACTATACTGTTATGCGGTCTTAAACGTCGAATGCTCGTGAGTCTACCCCATCTGAGTCAAATTCGCATTTCTTATTTTAAGGTTAAAGCATTAGTTCCTGTAGTTTATATTGCTTTATCCTGTACTTTATATTGCTTATTATTAAAATCTTCGGATTTTTCTCCTTTATTGTGAAATTTTCATAAAAGTTTTGAGTTTCAGATTTAGTTTTGTTCATTCTGTTCGTATTTTACCCATTTTTTTCCAATTTCTAATCAGTTTTATATCTCGTTATATTTGCATATATTTATTAGCTTAGATTGACAGCTTTTAATTTCTTTACCATGCATCATTCATCTGGCACTCTTTCTTATAAATTTCTTCCTGTTCTGAATAATTTATAATTTACATATTTATCTGTTACATTCTAAAACTTCTGCTTTTTCTGCCTTTTAATATTAATGCTTAAAATATTTTTTGATGAGTACTTGGTACAATTTTAGGATTTTACAAGCAGTTTGTGCATGCATTTACTCACATGTACATGTATTTAATTAGTATTGAAGTTTTACGGAAGAAGCAATTAAGATCCAGTTAAACTTCGACAGAAAAAAAAATGTTTAAAAACTATCATCAAAACTTAAATTACGATACGGAAAATTTTAAATGCAAGAAATTAAGCATGATCTTTGATACTTAACATAGAAATAAAAATTAAATCGGTAAGATATTCTCTTCCTTCAATAATAAATATATTAGAAATGACTGCTAACTTTTTTAATATGCGTAAATTATTTAGCTTAGCAGGATATCTGTGGGGTGCTACTAAATACACGAAACAGTCCTTTCCTTTTCAAATGTAATGAAATTTCGCCATTTAAATGAACAATTTCAATAAAGCTTTCAAACCAAATTTATTTGCCACGCTTATTTACTTTTTTCCTAAGACTTTCAAATATACCATAAATAATAAAAGGTGGCTTATTATTCTTCGAGTTGTGGAAATGTGAAATGAAACTATATGCGCGAATACCAACATTCCACAAAAACATTGCTCTCCATTCCGTAAGGATAGCCTTTCGAGCCAAAGTTGCTGAATTATTGGTGCTATTATATAAATCTCAGTTTTCTTCAAGAACTCTGTTGTAAATTTTCATAATTTATTATATTAAATTTATAATTTCTTAATTTTTTTTAAATATGAAACTTGATCAGTTTCAGTTTCTGTGAACTGCAAAATGTCCATTTTTTAGAATGGAAAAAATACAGTATTAACACAAAAAACGAAAACATTAAAGAATATTATTGTAAAGGCAGTTTTTAAGCAATATCAGTAAAAGGAATAAAATATATTATTGCTATTATTAAAACAGTATAGTCAGTTTAAGTTGAAAGCCCATTTCGAAAGCACTAGTATTTGCTAAGGACCCACACATGCAAATTCTTTGCTAAAGAGCTAGAGGTAAGGCAAATAAACGCGAAGAAACTATAATAGAAATAGATAACTGTTGAAGCTTAGATAATGAAAAAATAAGAATTTTAAATAGACCTTTTGCAGGAATAGATGTTTAAGTAGACTCAAATCATTAGTGATCTCATCCTCGTAGGTTAACACTATAAATAATTAACGTACAGAAA
>KK112776.1:626118-677564 GCA_000611955.2 Stegodyphus mimosarum
ATATATATATATATAAACAATGAAAATTACAATAATAATATAAATAATAATAAATAGCATAAATTCTTTCACTGAGCAAAACTATTTCAGTTGTATTTTCTATTCAGTTGCATAATAAAATATCTACCGAATTAGTTATTCTCAAAACGTTAGAATGCATAACCTTAGTTTTACCTTCTAACGATTTTTCTGAAGTATATTTTAAATAATTACATAATTTTATATTGCAGTAATCTTTACATGTAGTTTGAGTTTTAAGGAAGAGTAATCTAAGAGATCTTAAGAGAGAAACTTAATCTAAGACAAAATATCAAACGGAAGGAAATTCGAATATACTTCTCTAAATATAATGTGCTAGAGAATTATGTGTTTCCTGAATTTAGTCCATCTGAGTACAACAGCTGAGCAAATCCTCTTTTCTTTCTTGCAATGAAGCAAAAACTCGGATGTCTACCAATATTATTTATTCTGGAAAGCACCTGCTAGTTGAATTATCGCTCCACTCTTTATCTTACCGTTATCAGAATAACCAAATGTCAAAAAATAGATCAGATGTAGTTGGAATTTTCCACCAATAATTAAGTACTTACTAAGATTGTTAATTCGATAGCAGAAATTATCCAGAGGAAAATATTTTAAAAAGCAAGGAACTTTAATTGGATGATTTACGCATAAAGCCGAAAGTCGTATAATGACTATGGATTCAAATGCAAGTCGTATTTAAAAAACTCTAATAAGATAAGCGAGACATGATTCTATCTTGATAAGTAAACACTTGACGTAGCTTTCAAAGAATTAAATGCTAAACGCTCGCCCATCAGCGATTAAGCGGTAAAATAGATAAACATTGGTAGTTCGACCATGGCTCAAGTCCCAGCAAACAGGCTAGTTGCATGTGAATTTTCGGGGCTTTCTGCATAAGCAATACGGATGGGAGGCAGTTTTTCTTTAACAGTCCTCCATCAAAACCTTACGCAAGTAACCTCGTGCGAGCTGTCTCAACCTCCTCCGAGCTGTCTCAACCTCCTCCCCCCCCAAAAAAAATAATGGTTTACATGCTTTGCAATGAAACAAAATATTTTCTTGTGCATGATCAATGCAATGTTTACCTTATTCAATAGATGAAAAACCGTACTCCCTCCTTGACATAATGTGAATATTTGTATTCTTTGGACATACATGCAGCCAAAAAATTTCTCCTTTTATCCGTAAATTCTTAGTTAGGATATTTTTCTTTATCATTTATTGACAGAAAATTATGAAGAATTACTCAAAGTGGCTGAATCGACATAAAAGAGCTATTCCTTTAAAACTTATGATGATGTAGTGACAAGTTATATTTGCACATTAATGTTTGCCAAGGGAAACTGTTTAAGCTTCCCTTAAGAGTATGTAGTTATTTATTCCTTCAGTTACATATTAAACGCCAAAACGGTTTGCAGTTCTTGTTTTAGTATATACTTTTTTTGCTACCTTCAGAGTGATGACTGATTTTTCAGATAATATGAGCATGAGGGAAACCGTACTAACGTATCTTAAATTTAATTAATTAATTAATTAATTGTCATAAAATTTTAGTGGAATACGAAATGTCAGCCACATCAATAACACAGCACTGAAAATATTGTACACTAGAAGCATATCTAATACATGTCAAGCTGGCTAATACTTCAAGAGAGACGTGAAATCTTCCAAATTTTATAGAATTTTTTGCTCCTGATGTAGAAGGACCTATACCTGTTTGCCCTCGAAATCGATAGGGTCTTGACTAAAATCTACGCCAAACACAACGTTGTTGTTTTGTATAATTTTATGTAGCTAAAACTTGTTTCGGCAACGCACACCAGTGGCCGAACGGTAAAGTCGCTGAACATTGGTAGTTCGGTCCGGGGTTCGAATTTCAGGGAACGTGTCTGCATGGATGTTTTCATGGCTTTCTCTGCGCGGATAGTGTATATAAGCCAGTTTTCATTAGAAAGCCCACCACGAAGGCATCCCTCCCTTAGGCAGGTGGTTTGCGATAATCAGATAAACCAAACAAAACTTTTTGAAAAGTTATTACTTTGCTTTGCTTCTTGAAAAACAAATCCAGCGTAACTAGTAGCACTTCATTAATAACGTGAGGTGTTCTTTTAACATTAGTTTTACTGTAGCAGCAAACAGAAAATACCGATGGAAAATAATCCAGAACGGATCACATTTTTACTGTGATGTTTAATTTACTGGACAAACGAATTGTTCCTAAGGGCATGACCAACGTGATTAGGAGATAGAACCAAATATTCTCAGCTTGTGATCTTACTGCAATACTAGCAACTCGAGATGGCTACGAAATTATTCCAATAACGCATGCTGTATGTATCCCAGTTAATGCTATCCAGATGCAATTAAATTCTGCAACTGTGTACGTTTATTTACGTAGTCTCACTGCAAACGCGCTGCAAGCATTCGAGTGCTGTTAACAACTTCTCAAATTTAATTTTTTTTTTCTCTTAAGTTTGTGTATTTTAGGGTAATGTTGATAAATAAAATAATGAATACTTACATTTCACGGCTTTGTGACACACCAAATTTTTATTTTTTGCTCAATATCGTTACACGTTGTTTTTCTGCTAGTCTTCCATTTTTCAGCAAATCTCGAAAACATTTCCCAATATATTCCTTGAAAATCCACATAAAAGCGGACCCCTGCAGTTTCAAACAAAATTATTCTTTAAAGGTCATAAAATAGCTTTATTTTTTTAACGTAACACACAACGTAAAAATTATATTTAAAGTTTATTTAAAAGCGTTTCTTATAAATGTGCTTTTTCTTCTTAACTTGTTATTGTGACAAAAACTGGATAAAAGCTATTTTAATCTCTTTAGTTAGTTATTTTTTATTTTTGTAAGTACTTACTATGAAGCTCCGAGTTTTTTTTTTATTTATTTGCTTATGTAATAAAAACCACATAAAACAATTGAATTATTTTTATTCTTACATAGCGATCATTTTTTTTATTACAACATAGCATATTTTCCTTTTTCAAAAGTTTTCTATCGTTATAAAAAATGGAGAGGAATTAAAAAATGCTGCTTTATTTATTTGTCATCTAATTAATCACAGTTCGTTTCATCAGCTTAGAAGTCATGAAGTGACGTACAGTTTGAGTTACAACAGTTATTCGAAATGCTTTTATTTGCAGTAAAATTTAAAACAAAAGCTAAGATTTCAGGCAAGACGTTTTTTTTTCCGGAGGGGGGGGGAAGGAACGAAGCTATATGTAAAACGGAAGGAATAGTTTATAAAAAAATTTTTTTTTCTTTTTTAAATATCTTGATGATTTCGAAATATCTTAATCCGTAATATCTTGACAATTCCGTAATTAATATCGTTCTTTAAATATCATGATAATTCTCACACTGAAGTCGAGTTTCGATGAACAGGATTTAGTACTAAAGAAATTACTTTAGGTATTTCTGAATTTCCTTTTCTTTAATACCTGATTTTTCTGACGAAATATTACTTAATAAATTATCAAATGAAGTCATTAATAATTATATATTAATATTTATTACTCCAATTTAAAGGTAAGGAATATTACTATACAATTGATTAATGTTACTAGAATAGATACTGATAACATGTCGATGCTAAAATGAAGATTTATGAGGAATTTTGAAATCTATATTTATTTTTGGATGTTAATATCTAAAAGACACTTTCGAGATTTCTAAAAAGACAATATCAAAATTTTTTTTACAAATAAGTTAGTTTATTTTATGACAAGATAATCATTTTCTCAGTACATACAACTACAACAGTAAACGAAATACGGTAAAGCAAGAAACATTTATGATATAATTGCTATTTGATCAGCAATATAGCAGGGGGCTAATATCATTTCCGAAATAAACAAAATGCTTATAAGAAAGCTTCAAGCATTTCCGCTTCCTTTCTGTAGCACCATAGCTTCTTCATCATTCTTCGTCTGTGCAAGATGTGTAAATATGTGTGGCAAAAGTTGCTTAAAGGTTAAGTTAGATTTTGATCAAGGCAAAGCAACTCGAAGACTATCTGCCTATAGAGGGGAATATCTTGGTGGAGACATCTGAAGGGAAACTATTTCGTATCCACATTACACATATGCGAAACCACGAAAAACAACCGTGCAGCCACCTCGTTCGCTGGGATTTGATCCCAGCTTGAACTACCAGTTTTTGGCGACTTTACCGCTCGGCCTTGGTGGGACTGTTGTTTAAAGACGACAATATCGTTATTAACGTAGTCAAGATCATACAGAACTTTTACGATTCTTGAAAGGAGCAACAAAATGAATGAATATTGCTATTGAGACCATTTCAACAGAAAGCTATAGCAGTACTGACAATAATTCATTTTATGCAATACAATATGCTTGCTAACTCAAGTAGTAGAAATGATGCATTAACATCTTATGAACGTTCATTTCAAATTTATTATTGAAATCGTTACATTAGACAACAAGCAATTAAAATCTCTAAATCAAAGGCTGTCAACCGGTGGGGGGATTTCTTCCTGGAGGAAACTTTGTAATTTCGTGGGGTGATGCGGTTAACGTTTTATTTAACTGTCAAGTATTTATTTTTAGTTTATGGATATAAACTATTTTTATTTAAGTTTCGTTACCTATCAATATTCTATATTTTTATTTATACTGGTTTTGAACTTGTAAAACATGTTAAAAATAATTTAAATTGAAAAGTATATATGGATGTTTCAAGTTTTGAAAAAGTTAAGTCAGTTTTAATTGATTAAAACAAAGCAACTCGAGGGTTACCTATGCGGAAGGATGCTGTGGGGGGACTTTTTAAGGGAAAATTTCGGCGCTAAGAATGGATTTAAAACTATTGTTCCCTTTAGCGATTTTGTGGTATTTCTGAAGAATTTCATCGCAGTTTCCTTCATTACAAACAAATCCCACAAATGTAGGTTTTAAAATTGAATTAAAAATAAAAGTATGTTAAGTATTAAAACCACTGGAACTACGGAAGGGGCAAGCAATATTGCTTGTTAAGGAACTGTTATGCTAATGATTGCTAAAAATGGGAACATTCCTGAAAATTTTGACGACTTCTACAAAGTGGATGTGGTAATACATATGAGCGACAACAACAACAAAAAGATACAATGATCAAAATTTAATGTGTCATACTTATGTTAAATCGTTTAATTCCTAGCGTCACATTTATCCAAGAAAGTCTATTATCAAATATTACAGTAATTTCTGAGTTGAATAAAAATAAATGCAACTGCGAAAATTTTAAAATATTGCCAATTAAAAATTTTCGTCTAGGAACAGGAAACTCTTTCTTTTTTAAAATGTCCACCAGCGGCTGAGTGGTAAAAGCCACTGAACACTGGTATTTTCGACCCGGCTTCAAATCCCCTTTGAGAATGGAAGGGGCAGCTGTATGGGAACCGTTATGTAATGTGAATACAAGCCAGTTTCGTTTGAAAAGTCCTCTAAGATCAAGGGCTATGTACCTAAAAGGAGATAAACAGCTCCTGAGTGTTTTGCCATAATTTAAATGATCCAATCTAGTCTCTGTTTGAATTCGTTCAATCTGAAAATTTTGTGAGCATTTGAAGATTGAGAATCTCCAACGCTTTGAATCTTTTGCAAATACAAATTTTTACATAATACAAATACAATAACACAAATTTTTAACGTTTATGTGGGTAGGAAACAAGTGGTTAATAAAGTGTAAGTAGTAACATTGCATGACTGTAACGACATCATAAACTTGAGAAGGTTGTGCTTACAAATTCAAAAGTGAACAGATGTAGGGCCTGTCAATAAACTTTTGGATAATTGCATAGTCTGAAAATAGTTTTTAAAAAAAATTTTGTATGATGATTGTTCACGCATTCCTATCTCACGCAGTTTCATGCTGACAAAATAAATGGTAGATGCTCTGATAACGGCAAAATGACTGACTTAAACTGATAGTTAATCTATTTATGCTATGACGATGATTCTTTTTTTACACAAACACTTTTTTTCCCTCTTTCAAGATTTCTTTTCAGAAATTATGCATATCAGTTAGTCACTAGAAAGGGCTGTTACGAATTATTAAGTTTTGTGTTTCTATCAAGCATCCAGGCAAAGAGAAAGAGATGTCATTCAAACATTTGTCTAGGCATGAGGAAAAACACTTAATCCCTAACCGTGAAAAGCTTTGTAAGACTCCTCCTTTCTCAACAAAATGCTTCCTGTTTCTTCTGAGCCAGGTAACAGATCATGGTTGAGAATGGAAGGAATAACAAAGTGTTTCTTCAACCGAGTGAGATAATCTTGCCACCAGCTGAGCGATTCTGGATGAAAACGCTGTGGTGCATCACGAGGAATTCGAATCTTTTGAACAAAGTCATTTAACATCTTCTTGGCTTTATTCTATACCTTTCGCGCTTGCAAAACGGTGTCATCATGTTTTATCTGTTTATAGTTACCATTTTTGATGGTTACTTTTATTTCTGATTTATTTCGCTTTTGATGCAATCAGCCATTTTATATACAGAATCTCGTAGATGATGTCCGAAAATCCCAGATTTTTGAAAACAGGAATATATACATTTTTACTCTTCCTCTCCCCTCCCAAAAAAAGATAAGAAGGGAAAATAGAAACATAGTTCAATAGTTACTTTTCTAAAACGCTTTGAGTATGTTTGCCAGAAAATAAAGTCAATTAGTAGACGCTAGTACCCATCTCATAAGAATTCTTTCTGATTTTCCTGATGAAACATTTGAGCATTATCAAAAGTAACTACATATACAAGTCTGAAAATACCTTTTTAAAAGTTACAGGAATCAAAAACAAAATGTTACATGATGCGTGCAAAGCACTCCATGTTATGCAATATTCGAATCATGGCCTCCATTTTAAAGGTGGCCATCTGGAATCTTGTTTTAAATTTTCAGATGGAAAACAGACATGCGATATGTGAATTTATATTAGAATTTTCGCAAAAACCCAATGGCGAAGTTACCTTTTTATATCTTTATTTGTTAAGGAGAAAACGACTAAAGAATGTCACGTAATTGGACTGTTATTTCCTTATTTCAGGTGATTCGGTATAGCACTAACTGTTAACTGTTAACAGGAACAGCTTCAGATCTTCTTGATAAGCAGCCAAAGAAATGCTGCACAATTATTTTGCCATCAATCTACATTTTTATGTGGTATATCCAAGACATTTAAATTATTCAGTGTTTTTATTTATTTATTTTTTCTATGACCAAAGAAAATAACTTGATCATTAAACAAAATTCTAAGAACGAGGGTTACTCTTGAATTTTCTGCGAAACTCATATTGTGTCTAGAAACCGTCCGATGAGGTTATCTTCATTTAATTTTTACATGTTTTTTGCTTTTACGTCACATTCGTGCTGTCGAACTTCGACAGATACCGATCTCTGATGTTACCAGACGTATCCTTCTTTGAAGATTTTCCACGAACGTATCCGCAACTACAGGACTGTTACTAAGTTTGCAATAGTTTTGTGACGTCCGCTGCAATTCTTGTCATGCATACAGCATATACCCTTTTTCATCGAATTTTCTAGAAACTTGGGATATAATATTCTGAATAATATTAACTCTGAGGGACTGAAGGCTGTTAATAGCAATAACGAGGGGGAGGGGTTTCTGTATCTCCTATAAGCGATTTTAATTCGTTCTTAAGCCGTTGTCTTGTTATTACTAACTAGACTTTGATGCTTCGCTCCGTTCAATTAAGAACACTGTTAAGAAGTTAAATTTGTCATCTCTTGCCGAATAAATTGCGCAAAATTTACCAGTTGTACTCTAGCAACACGCAGACTATTAAGGTTAACAGCATACTGAACTGAGCAACTTCTCTGAGTGGAAGATTTGTTGATCTTGAAAACTTCGGGGACCGAACTGGTGCTTTATTTTATAAGCATACCTACAATAGTATTAAAATGCAATGGAAAAATATGTACAGTATTTACAGATGTAAAGACACTTTACATTTTCAATTGGGTTACTCAGATGTATGGAAGACTCGCGTCTCTAATCCGTTCGCTTCTCATTTGCATGATGAACTTTATGATCTTCGTTTGGCCAGTTATGCACCTTGGACAGTAAAACAGATCTGTCTTTACGATGACTGAAGCGAATCTTGGAAGGTGTTTCTTTCCGATATCTGAAAGTAGTTGGCAGTAGAACATATACATGCAAGTGCTTAGCGTCCGTTGTTTCCACGTTATTCCCACATCCGTACGTCATATTCCTTTTTAGAAATTACGTCATTTCCTTTCCATGATTTGTAATGAGTTGGATTAGCAGAAAATCTGTCTTCAGTCTCTTTAAGGATACCTTCGGGAAGTACTCATAAGTTTGTCCTCATCTCGTCTGCTAAGCTTCGAGCATACGTTTTGCCGTTTTCCGTCTTCGCAACCGACTTCGGCATTGGTAGGTGATAGTTGATTTCTTCTTTCTTAGAGGTATCTTTGGCTGATTGATCTGCTACCCCCGTCGTTTCCTTTAACACCAACGTGTCCCCTTACCCAATTCAATGTGACTGGTCGGAGCTAATGTCATTTTAAGAAATATCAGGAGATTTTTTTTTTTTTTTTCAAATTCATTGGTCATTATCTCCTTAAAGAAAATAAATATATAGAAGAACTAACTGCACTAGTCTATTTCTGAGACTTTCCAGTTTAAAGTCTTATACTCCCATATCCCCTTTCCCATTTGAAAATTTTGAAGCAAATTCGAGAAGGACACCATGGCACTTTTATCTTCTAGCAAGTAGTTTTTCTTGCCCAATCACCGATACTCAGCGTTTTTTCGATTTTTGAAAAGATTTATAGAATAGATAGTTGTTTCAAAGCATTTGAATAACTCTGGAGTAAAATACTTGTAATTCATCCACAGCAGATTGTTGAAAATGATTCATTTGATGTAATCTGCAGTTTATAATCGCTTTACATGCAAACTCTAGCAAAATTTCCCCCGGACGTGCTATTAATTATTAACATCCTCATTTCTTCTCGTATGAACAAATGGCAAATACTGCCTGCTGACCCTCAAAGCTATTTTATGCAGCCGGCGTAATCTCATTTGTATATTTATTGCAAATACGGTGCTCCAATGATTTCAAGATTTTTAGTTATTTGAAATCCGAGTTTAAATTATTTTCTTCACTACTAAAATAAACATAAGTAACGCACCAAAAAAATCTATAAATGGAGCTAATTAATTTACAGTGTGATATAAATCTTTTTCAGAGTTTTGAAGATACAGATTTTATTCACTTTTATTCGAATTTGTCAAAAAATAAATACGCTCAGTTTCGAATTTTTGCACTAGGAATAACTGTTGTGTTTATTATTATTATTTACGTGTTTCCCCCTAAGGCACTACACGGAAGGGAGGAATGCCTTTGTAGAGGACTTTCTAAGAGAAAACTGGCTCGCATTAACACGTTACACATGGAGAAACCATGAAAACGCTAATTTGGGTTCCGGCTGGACTTCAATTTAATTCAACAGCTCAGAAATTCAGCCAGCCTCAGCTGAAGTTTTTTGCAGCACATCAATAAAAAAAGGTAAAAATATTAAAGCGTCATTAATGAGAAGAGGGAGTATACTAGAAACAGCATGAGAGTATGGAAAGGAATTTTTAACGCAGAAGTGTAATTTGGAATCAAAGAGAAAAGTGTCCAACGCTTTCTGACTGCGATGCCCTGCGGATATAATTCTAGCTATCAGGAAGAGTTCGACTGGGGAAATAGGGGTAAAATTTTCCCTAAATCCGATCCGATAACAACGTAAGATGTTCTTACGTTTGTTCTTGGTTTCATTGCAAAATGATAATATTCATCTCTCGTATTTGGTTACACTGTTCAAATGTCTACAGGAGCTCTGCAGTGGAAGGTTACTAGCTCTGGACGTGCACGACCAATTTAATGACTTGTAGTACTTAGGGGAACAAAAAACTTTATCAGCTCTCACAAATTCATTGTACTACCTGGAGAATTTAGCCTTTGACATGTAAATGAGGGCCTTTCTTTCCTCAACTTCCATCAAAGTGTTTGTTCCCCCGAGAAAGACGGGCTGCGTTCAGGAGTTAGAATCGATTTTTAAGACATATTTATTATTAAAATAAAATCTGTCTGCTGAAACTGTGCTTCGCTTATATAAAAGAAGTGCCAGAGCTCTTTTATTTACGGTTCTGTTGCGCTCTGTCTAGAATTACAATTCACCTCAAAAACTGAGAAGTACGGGAACTGGGCTCCGGTGAATTTCCCGCGCAATTTAAGCTCTGGTCGGCACGCCATCTATGAAATACATATTAAGGAAAAGAATGATTAAAACATACGGCATTCTCTTCGAACCAGCGAGCTTATCATATTCGCGCTAGAAAATCGTTTCAATTACTCTTATCCTTTATTTTGCCAATAATTAAAATTTAATTATGAACCCGAGTAAAATAAAACTTTGTATATTCTCATTTAAATAGCTCCTAAATTGAAAAGTGTATAAAATATCAGGATTTCGTTGATTACATTGCTGGAAAAATCGGATGGTAGTTTAGTAGTTATAATGGGGTAATACTGATTTTATTAAAGAGGCTGAATAAAAATATGAAAACTGTTTAAATTCTATCTGTTCATTCATTATTTTGTCCATAAACTTTTTGTTTCCGGTATGTATTTTATTTGTGGCATTTTTACAAAAATAAAATAACCTATTTTATGTTTGGTCTATTTTTGATAAACTTATCCATAAATTGATTATTGCAAATAGATCAGAAGTGGCACTCACTTCCGTCATAGCCCAGCCGTGGAATAGTCATTCACATTTTTAGTGGATTTAAAAAGTTACTATTTTAGATAGGCAGTTTACTAGAAAAGAATTCAGGGGCTATCTGGTTTAGAAAATATGCATGCTTTGACAATTTTTTAATGTGAAGAAGTACACATTCACGTTGTCCATGGGTTTGTGGAGGACTTTGTAAGGGAAACTGATTCACGATGTATAAAGACGCTATATGACGGAAAAACCACGGAAGTTAATTCGAGCGATCAGTTGCTCCACAAAGCAGTCTCGCTTATGAGCAAGACTATTGAATATCGGGAAAATCTGCAATTTTTATGAGGCTGATGCATTCTGTTGGTATTGCCATTTTAAGAATTCACTATTTATTAAAGAACAAATGCGTAATTTTTCAGAGTAGAAATATTCTTTTTCATTCATTTAAAGGTGAATAAGAAGTCACAATGCTTAGCCGTTTCTAAAATTATAATACATTATTTAATACTTCATTAATTTGATTGAACTTATGGCATTTTACTGTCGTAAAGGATACTAGGTCATGAATAGCTTTTTGTCGTGCTTTTGTGGTAGCGTAGCGCCAGTTGCCAAATGCGCGCCAAATCTTCAAATGTGGTAGCTTCTTGACATTGTGTCACGGATATCTGTGCAATGATGTCATTGCGAATAAGCGGGAAAAAGGAATATCAGTCCAAGAATTTTCTCTTCTAGATTTTCATTTGTTTAAACGGATGAATAGGCAGCTTTCGGATATAAACATTTCCAAGTTAACCTCAAATGCATTTCTGGCGATCCTGATACGTGATGTCAAGTGCAAAATAGCGAATTAAGCATCAGACGCAACACTGGTCACCACTATCTAGAGTTCTATCTCATAAAATTCATATGGCAGCGATTGCATGCAAAGACGCAAATGTTTTGGGCAATTTCATATGAAACTGACAGTTTTATACCTTTTGTCTAAGCTGAAATTAATCTGGTAAAATCTATTTTCTGCTTTTGCGTTTGTCTTTACTTTTTATCTTTTAATAAAGTAGACATTCATTTTATGAAGCTTTATGTATCCTTACGTTTGCGGCTATACTTAGATTTCGTGCCAACTAAAGCGCTAAGTGGCATCACGTAAACAGAAAAGTGCTCTGTTTACTTATTGTATCTAATGGCATTTTAAATGATGCAATTATGCATAGTTATACCTAGGAATATAAATAATCAAGAAAATAGTATCTATTTTCTGTCCTGTGCGTTCCACGTCAGCCTGTGAAAATCAAGCGGATTAACGCTTCTGCAAAATAAGAAAAAAGACTGTCTTCTACTGCAGTATTACTGTTTATCTTGTATAAAGTGGTTAACCATTGCCAGTACTGTTGTTGTTGTTGTTGCTAATGCTCACTTGTCTAACCTATGGTCAGCCCAAGCCCACGAAATTCCTCGTGGCAGGCGCGTAAGTTTATGCCTGTGGTTGGCAACAGCCTTGAGCAGCTTACAGGTGACAGTGCGATTTGGCTCAGGCCAAGAGTCTCCCGCCCCTCTTCCCCTACCAACAACCTCTCGACAGGACTTTCGGTTCACCGCATATTTGGAGTGCGCCCATGCCGCACAGACACTATGCATTTACAAACATCCATGCTTTCTCCGGGATTCGAACCCGGGTCCTTCGGCACGGCAGTCATCGACGCTAACCACCATACCGGTTGGGCGGCTATTCTCAGTACTACTCAATAAGTATAAACTGGAGTCTCATTCATTTGAAAAAGAGCCCTTTTTTTTAGTAAAATTCACTCATAGGACAAAATAAACCAGATGAATTTTAAAATAAAATACAAACTTATAAGCTTCTAGCTTTACAGTTTGCATTTACAATGATTAATTTTTTTTTTAAGTTTCAGGTAGAATTAACATTATGCAATTGATAGTAGTTATAACGATCTCTTGCGTCTTGAAGAAAAAAGACGCTACAGTGAATGTGTACCGGAATTAAAGTGAGTTTAATATACGCTTATTTGCGGACGGTCGTTATAACGAACGATCCGCTGTAATGAGCGTCAAACGTGTAACGAAAAAAGAGGAAAAATTTACTATGAATTATGGCTAAATACATGGTATAAACTGCGCAGAATTTTGGCCAGTATGTTGGGCTAATACAACAAAACTGGATGGATGATGGGGAGAATTTTAATAAGGCATTAGGGGAAGTACCATATTTGAGAATCTAAAATGTTATGTTTGATTGGATTGGTTAGCTTAACTGATTAAGTCAAAGCAACTCGAGGGCTATCTGCTTATGGGAGGGATGCTTTCGTGGAGGACGTTTTAAGGGAAATTGGTTTGTACCCACGCTACACATAAAAAATCACGAAAACCAACTATGCAGCCAGCCCGTTTGCAGGATTTAATCCCAAGTCGAACTACCAGTGTTCAGCCACTTTACTACTCGGCTGCTTGCGGATCCCCTGGATTAGACTGCCATTGTGTCACATAACGCGAATGTTGTCTATCTAAGGAAGAGGGATGCCTTAATGGAGATTTTTAAGATAAAATGGCATTTAAGATAAATATTTGCATCATACACGGGGAAAGCCACGAACACTCCAATGACATCAGTCCGTTTGTCGGGGTTTGACTGGATTGAACTACATGTGTTTAATTGATAGTTAACAAGCGGAAAGCTGTTACCGCTCGGTTGCGAGTGGAATAAATAAGCTTGAATCAGTTTAAGTATTTGTTCGAGGAAAAATTTTGATCTTAAAACTTCCACATACTATAATGTGGCATGCGATTTGCTCCTATTTTTTAGAAGATTTTCATTTCCCCAGTAGGTTGTAACAGACGGACGCTTAGCATTTTAGAACAATTTAGTGGGAGCTAAATGCGCTCAGCAGTTGTTAAGGCTGTTGGACATTAATATTTCAGCCCAGATTTGAATCCCAGAGAACGAAATAACTATTTGTGCGTTTTCGTAGTTTTCCGCCTGTGTAACATAAATACAAGCCAGTTATCCTTGGAAAATTCTTCACGAAGGCATTCCTTCCCTTAGGTAGAATGTGCTTTACCATTATCTAATGAACACAGATCTCTGATATAACATCCATCGCACTTAGGAGCCCAAACCTGTAAACTTAGCAGCTTCACTTGAAACAAGCATATTTCAAATGTCAACGAAGATTTTACGATGGCCGTTTTAACATGGGAGTACCCATAAGCAGCAAATAAAAGTACTGAAAAATAATTTAAGCTAAGAAAGCTAAAGAGGAATTATTCATTAAAAAATCTGAATCGAAATGGAGTTCCATTTTAAGAAAACATATATTTTGATTGAAGAATACAAACATCTTTAAAAACATAAAGTTATCAGCACGTTTTTTTACTAGCTTCTTGTATTGTTTTATAGCGTAATTAAATAATTTCCGAAGTTCCACTGGTAAGGCAGGTGCAGAACAAACCTTATTTTTAAGCTATATGATAATCACTTGTATCACAGTATTAACCAGAAACTACTGCAAAATCCAGTGATTTAAAGCGAAACGATAATTATCTACAAACTTCATTAATTCTAACCGGTATGAACCCGAGGCCTTACATAGTTTGCAGTGATAACAAAACATTTAAACTTTTCTGCCGTTCATAATGGCTGCACATCATTCATTTTTATTAAGGACTCCTGCTGAGGGTCTTAGCACTCCAACTGAGAACGTAATGTTTCCGTCTCGGGTGTATGCAGAATCAATAATACATCATCTTTATTCATTTTTCTTGAAAGGTTGGTTAAGGCAAATAGGGATTCCTTAAACCTTAAATGGTGATTCTCCTGGCAGAATCTCTTGCGTTTAAATTATTTCTAAAAGATAATCCATCACTTAATAAATACTTTGCGGGCTACAAAATCCTTCAGATTCAAGTATAAAAATGATTGCTCAAGTTTGTAATGCATTAAGTGTAAAACGCAATAATTCATTCTGAGTATATATTACGAGTACACAAAGCTCATATTGTAAATCATCTACAGGCAGCATAACATACATCTAATTAAGAAGTCTATCCTATTTTTATGTTAATCACCGCATGATTTAAAACGAAGCCGAATGGAGCACTTTACAGTGAAGGTAGGTTTTCAGCAACTGATTTATATTGGCCTAGAGACTTTAGAATAATTAAAAGGGGTACATAAACGTAGGGTTTTAAATTGTCTTGGAACAATTTCCATTTCTGATTCAGGATATTCAATACCTTCTTGAATGCCTCCTCGTCAATAAGGAATAGTTTTATTTCGACAGGCAATTTATCAAATTATTAAACCTATTTTTGAATTTATACTATGAAAAAACTATAAATAGGTTTAACATACAGCTCGAAACCAGTGTTAACTAGAAGGAAGTGGCAGATTTTTAACTGTTACAAAAACATGAAAATGGAGTTTATCAGCAAATAGATCAAGAGATGCAGCCAATAAAATCTATATCTAAATAGATCTTTTAAAGCTCAGGTATAGCAAGCTATCCATATTCTATTGAAAGTGAAGTTCATGAATCCTCTTGGATTCAGTAATAAGTAAATTCGTATGAAATTAAAGTTGTCTGATATTAACAGCAGAAAAATGTTTTAAATATTGTTTATTTAAGGCTTAATTTCATCTGTGGCATCTGAGTTTTGGAACATATCTCAACTGAAATCAGCAGTATTCGCCTCCGAATTGTGCTTAAAACTATAACTTTATCATATTAGCTCATATCTATCACATAAGACTGAGCTCATACATTAAATATCTCAATCATTAATGAAGTACGGAGAAGTTAATAAACTGTAGTTACACTGCAATCCGAAATTAACGATGTTTTCAGATTTCCTTAATTTAGACCCCACCATATGAAATCTAGCCAAATTGTCCTAGATTTAACGATTAACTTCCTCGATTCAACTATAATGTTTTGTAAAAGTATTTTCTTAAACTATTCTCAACTCTCAAATTATGCGAAAACGCGTGATATTTTCTTTTGAATTTATGTTGTCACTCTTTCTTTAAAATTTTTTATCACTTTCTAGAAATAAAGAACAAGGAAACTTTCGGATCTTTTCCGTTACAGGACAACATGCGCTAATTTGACACTTCGAGTGAAAAACATCATACGTAAAAAACATACTTTCATCATTCGCTCATTTCGACTGTGGTAAAATTTTATGGCACTTACGTATTAAAGCAACAACCTTGGCACAATTTGGCGATTCTGTACAGACGAAAGGTAAGTTTTTTATCGGGTGCGAATTAGTCGTTTTGGCGCCTTTTTTGGGAAAGATTCCCAAACTATCGTCAGTAAACACCATCAATATATGAAAAGAAAACGTACCTTAGTGATTTAAAATACAAATTTGAATTATTAAATAAGGATTACTCGATACACTAAAAGAATAAAACACTTTACATGCTTCTTCAAACATATTGGTAATATTTTGTGCGTGTTTTTCTCCCGAAGTACCCAGCGAACTGTTGTAGCTTAAAAAAAACCAGAGAATTGCGGGGGCTTGACTTCGTGCAACCCTCGGCAACAGCGGCTGTCTGGGAGATGCATTTTCTCGTTTCTCAAATTGACAGCAGTTTCTTCCACTGATAACAAATTCTGCAAGCTTATGTTTTATAACTAGTTTAAGGCAAAGAATATCATGATTTATTTATGAAAACCGCTGGAACTTGGAATTAAAAAAAAAAAAAACGCATACGAAAATGGCGGCGTTGCTTGACCGAAGGATTGTTATGAGCGTGGTTGCTGGAAGAATGGTTATGCGTATGGTTACCAAAGTTTGGCACATTCTGAAAATTTGGCGACTTCTATTAAGGTGGTTGCGATAATACGTTAGTACCAATTTTGCTAACCATAAGAAATGTAACTCTTCGGTTTGTTATTTCAGAACGTATGTATAATCCTATTGACTTGAAATTTAGCTATCATCGAACCATGAAAACTGGCGAAAATCTGCCAAATTTGCGCCAGTCTTTCCTGCGGAATTCTAAGCCGTACTTTCATCTACAATTCCAACAATAAAGCATTCGTCACAGTGGCGTAACTAGGGTTTCCAGTGCCCGGGTACAACTGAAGAATTTGCTCCCCTTTCTAAGTGCCAAGAATGGAAAATATTTCATCAAAAATTTCCTAGCATCAATTTGGCGCCCCTTGGATACTGCGCGTGGGAACAGATGTCCCTCCTTGCCCCACCCTAGCTACGCCACTGATTCGTCAGTATCTCTGTAGAGTCCATCGAATAAGCAGTATTTCTCGATATATATAAAGCATTCGTCTCGCTTCGTCTTTGCGGTCGATTTCTACTATTTTGTTAGGTCTTTCAGTTTTACCAGAAGCTTTGTTCAGAATGCTATGCGTACAAAACTCTCGCAGAAGTTTGTTCCAATCTATTCTTATTTTGACGTCATATCCAGTTGTCATGTCTCCGTTCAACATATGTGAATTATCTTGACCATCTGTAAATGAACCGGATGGCAGTCAAAAATGTGATTCTACAAACATCGAACTCATTTTTTCCCCTCAAAATGCAAGAAAAAGGATATGACAACAACGCTTAATTTATATTCTTTTTCATAGAAACAAGAGGTAGCTCATCGAGGATCAATCGTGGCTACATCAAACGAAAGCGCAGATCTTACAAGTGTGTTGCGACATCATACTTAAACATAGCTGCAAAGTAGCGTGATTTAGTGTCACTTAACCATAACTGACACTAAATCGCACTGCTTGGTGATAGTTTCATGGTCAACTGGGTAATGCGTAAGTACTATTATTTCAATAAGTAAGAAATGGAACAGAATGCTACATATTAAAAATTTTCTATTGATAGCACTTATTTTGAAAAGCAAGATCACTGATGCAAGAAATAATAATGCATTTAATAAAACGATGACCAGTATGCAAAGCTAGCCCATTCATCTTTCTGTAGCAAAGTGTTTAGCACTTATTGTAGCATAAAAAAATATCCGGAAACTTAGCTTTGCTATTTATATTTGCTGTTTATATTGAATCTTAGGGCACAAAACTACTTATGATTTGATTTGTATATTTGCGTTGCAAAATAAGCAAATCAAATTCACTTCTTTAAAATTTTTAAAGATGAAATCCGTGTTTATTTTTGTGTTGTAAATTTGCGGTGACTAATTTCTTTTTCCCTTTCAAAAAGAAATATTTCTTTCTCATGTCTTTTCACACAGGCGATATCAAAAATACACTACACAAAATAAAGGTAAAAGTAAAGTATTATAACAAACGTAAGTAATTATTTATTTTGATTTTCCATTCTTGTAACGCAAATCAGTTTAAAACAATTACCTTTATCTTATAATGAGCTTTGATTTAGTTTTTATCGCGGCGACCTCGAACTAAGTTAATTATTCCTTAGTCAATTTGATGAAATGAACTATTTTCTGGAGTAATAATCTCAATTCATTCTTGAAAATTACTGTTGATTGAAGTGGTGCAAAAATAAGTCGAAAATTTTGTTATTTCAGGTTGAGAACATACTATTTTCAGCAAGCATCTCCCCACTAAAGGAAAAATTGGCTTTAACTTCAGAAATGACTTTTATGAAGCATTCTCATTTCCTCTTACAGATGAATTTCATCATGGTACTAAAAATACCGTTCACCTTCTGTCATCCATGCTCATTTAACCCTTATAAGTAGTTACAAATGGATATTTCCGAAGCCAGATGCGTAAGATCCCTGCAGAATTACATTTCCACTTTCAGTAAATATAATTTACATTAAGCTGGGGAAAGAATTAGATTTATTCAACTTAGTTAATAACATCAATTGCCTAAGCAATTATCAGCCATTTACATCTTCTACGCTCAAATTCAACTATGCAGATAAAGATATTAACTTATAGGCTTAAATTAAGTAAACATTTTCGAATATCGCCACTGAGAAGCTTTTCAAGGTTCCTTAACTTCTAAAAGTGTTGATGAAAGATTTACAATTAAGACTGAGAAGCAGAATCAGATATTTTAAAAGTCATTAGCGAGCTTATCAACCATATCTCAAGTGCAATTAAGACAGCAATTCCACAAACTTTTCAAGACATTATTTGCGAATTGAAAAGATGACGTTTCAGATTATTTTTACTGTGCATTTTATCCGCCAAAAATCACAGTTCTCGGAAATTTAGTTCAAACTGAATTTGCAAGCTGATGGCAAAAAGGTAACTGCAGCGTAGATTGCTTCAGTTGTAAGATTTCTTCATACTTTGCGTTAGGATAATATTGAGACTAATTCAATTATTTATTATTTTTCTTTTACAGGAGATGCATGGACACTTGAAATTTAGGTTTTCAGTTTTCTTTTCTTTTTTTCAAAATTTAAGCTCTTAAATTTACTATTCTTCGTACTTCTACTTTCTCTGCTCCAAGCTACTATCAAATGGCTGAATCTTTATGAAGTATTAATTTAAGAACAGTAAAAAGTAAACAACACAATGGAATATTATATTATATAACTTAGGGGGGAAGAAACCTATTTCTTACGAATTATTTAGGCATTTCATTTTTTAAACATAAAAATTCGTAAATTAATCAAAACAACATTTTTAATTAATATATTCTTGATGGCCTAGCATTTGGGTTTTGGTGCTCTGTTTCTGAAATGTGACCATCCTTTCTAAAGAAAGAATTCGTGATAATAAATATGAGACCATATAACGTATGTGCATTCGAAAGAAAGCTTGACAAAGAGACCCCACCCCAACGGTGGGAGAATGGTTAAGAGCCCTGAATACTAGTTGTTCAGACCCGATTTGAACTCTGACGATGGAACTGGCTGGGTGGGTGTCTTTTGTGATTTTCTTCGCGTGTAATGTGAATACAAGCCAGTTTCTTTCAAAAAGTCATCCACGAAATCACCCTTTCCCTAGGCAGATAACTCTCGTGTGCTTTTCCAGTATTACAATAAACTAACCTAAGAAAGGTTAGGTTATTTGATGATCCCAAGACAAATGAGATTTATCTGCCTAAGGGAAAGGATACCTATGTGGAAATCATCTAAACGAAAGTGGCTTGTATTCGTTACCATGGGGAAAAACACAAAAATCAACAATGTAGCCACCCCGTTGGTTTAGTTCGAAGCCCGGTCGAACTACCAGTGTTCAAGCGACCCTAACATCTCTGCCATTGTAACAAAGAGTAAAGAAACTATCATCACAATGCTAGAAATCAGAATTATAAGATAAGGCTTTTTGAAAACTTCGAGGAAAATAGACTGGAATTGAAATTATTAGCTAAATCTCACAGATTTTGATAAAGCTTTGTGGTAATTCAACTCAAGTGAAGAAGTCTTTTGAATGGTTTTAGCAGAACTAATGTTAAAAGAATGACAAAAGAACCAAGGAATGATTGTTCACAGAAGATTTAAATTTTTTTTGACACAAGCTTCATTTTCTTAAGTATGAATTTTTAATATTGTTTTAATCTAAAAACCATATTGAAGAGTGAAATCATTTTTCTAAACATCAAACTATGAAATAAGGAGTGAACAACTAATTTAATTTACAGAGTAGAAGAGAAAATAACATGGAAAGGATCCGAACGATTCCGTAACTAGTAGAAAGGGTTTGATTTATTTGATAACAAAGCACTCAAAGCATGGCAAAGCGTTTTATTGTCAATGGCAAGAAAGGGAACATTTTTTAAAGGTATTGTTAATAAATAAGCAGAAAACCGTTGTCAGTTGCAAACAGCTTTCAAATAAGTAACAAACTATAGCCAAAAGGATAAGCCCACTGACCATGGTAGTTTGACCAGGTTCATATCCCACAAACAGGTTACGCTGCTTGGACGTTTTGGTGGTTTCCCATTTCCTCAGCAAAAGAAGCTTTCGAAAAATAAACGTAGAAGACCAGGTTTATTGAAGAGCAGAATGAACCCAGTTTCAAGTTTAGCATCTTTAAAAGATTTGGCATGAGAAGAAAGAGAAATAGAAACAAGTTTTCGATAACTAATTCTGCTGAAAGTAAGCTCATTGAGTGTTATTAGAACGTCAAGGCAGAGGAGAAGTTTGTGGGTTCACAGATGAATTGAATGGGGAGTTGCATGGGAATCGTTATAGATAAGCTCCTTTTTAAATCGTCTGTCTAGCCAACAAATTATTTTTTACTGGGAATACTCTTCTCCGTGTCTTTGAAGAAAAGTGAGTCTCGTGCTTGCCTCCCTCGATATGCATAGAGTATATATGAAAACCAACGTCAAGGCAAGGCTGAATTTTGACTGCAGTTAAATTTTAAATTGGCTGTTCAACTCCAATATGTTCTACTCATACGATATGGAAGTTTTAATTACGGAAAATTATTTTATGTAAGTGAAAGCCCAAATGAACAGTTTCGTTCTTCATTGTCTGACCTTTGTAGAATATGATTTAAAACTTGCACAGGCTTCTAGGCATTTCGAGGCACGAAACAAGAAAAGTCAACAGTACCCAAGCCAGGATTCGATTTACAGATGTTTCAGTTAGCTAGCTAACTTGCTGACCACATATACTATAATAGCAGACCCAAGGGAATGTGATTCTTTGTTTCACTTTTCCCTCAGTAAAAGGGCGACTGGGAAGAGACATGAGAATCAACCGACCAAATGGAGTTAGTGGCAAATACTGTTCACCACGTTTTAGTTCGAATACATCTCTAGGATATTAAGGTTATTTAGATAATGGCAAAGGTCATGAAGGCTATAAAGCCTAAGGAGATATCTTTGTGAAGAACGTTTGAAGGTAAACTAAACTGGCTCGTAGTCACGTTATGCATGGAGAAAATCGGGAAAGCTCCCAAGCAGCCAGCTCGTTCGCGAAACCATGAACCCGAGACAAACTACCAATGTTCAGCAATTTTGCCTTTCAGACGCTGGTGGGCTGTTGGATGTGATAGCTACTTACACCGCAAGAGTAAGCAGGGGGAATGCGATCATTTCTTGTAAACTAATCTTGTATGGAAGCCATTTGTATAAATATTAGATCTATCGATAGCTGAACATGAATATACGTGCTTTGATGCTTATCATGCTTAAAAATACTTTAGCAGGAAAAGAAGTGTAATGTAAGAAAGAATTAATGAACAGAACGAAAGGAAATAAAAATCATGCGAAAAATTAGATGGGCGGAGCCTAAAGAAAACTTTTCAGTTTCTTACGCATTTGTTAGATCATGTGCAATCGTATTTATCATTTGAACGGTTACGCGTTCTGTGTAAGGGGGGTGAACCATTAGAAAGGGAACGAAAAGGAGACCATTTATTCCACGTGATGCACCAAAGATATAAATCCCAGGTATCCAAATGGAGTTTAAGTCACCAGTAAGAGGCAAGACACATCCATGTGACGATTTGGTTTATTTGGTTACAGCCAAGCGCTGAAAGACTATCTGCCTACGGAGAGGGATGCCTTCGTGGAGAACTTTCTAAGAAAAACTGTCAAGTATACGCATTACACATGGGGAAAACCACGAAAACGCCCATGCAGCCACATTTATTTGACAAACTGAGAAATTCAGAAACAAAGTTCAGAAACCTGTTGCACAAAGAAACTGTACAGTACATGAGAGTGAAAATACATTTATGTACATATACACAAGCATTCGAAGTTTTGTTTAAGAAATATGGGCAAAGGGAAGAAGTTTTTATCACCTAGTAAATGTGCAATCAAAGGTCTAATTAGCTGACCTTCATGAAGAATTGCATTGTTGAGAACAGACGTATCGAGCAGCTAGCACGCTTAGATTAGTTTTTATTTCAGTTCAGAAAGTGCTCAGCTATAGGGAGATTTTCAATTCCGTGTGACATTAGTTATCAGTATAGTGATTTCAAATCATCTTATTGTAGCCGTTCCTCAATAAACACGAACGCCGGCTAGCTTTAAAAGTATTTATTAATAGAGCACACAGGAACGGGTACAAGGAAATATACATAAATATTAAACATATAACGGAACATTAAACATTAGAATTACAGACATCTACTATATGACAACCTAACGTGTTCGCGGCTGGAGGTCGACTGACTTAGAGTGTTCGTCTTCGCCGCTCGGTGGCGTTCAATATAATTCGGTTACGGTTAAATAGTTCTGTTACATCCTCCCCCTCTGACTTCGTAGACGTCTCGGCAAGAAGTCAGGAACGGAACTTTGTCTACGTTGTGCAGCGGGTGGAGAACAAGATGGACGGGCTCGGGTGTGATGAGCAGTAGCTTTAGTTTCAAGAGCATCTTTTGAAACAGACACAGATTCGGTTGGTAGAACACGTTTTGGGCGTCCCCTTTTCTTTAAAGGAACCACCGGAGTTACACGAGCTGAAGTCTGAAACTTACTTCGATCTTGATACGGTTTCAAGGCTGAAACATGATATTTGCCAAGAATTTTGTCTGGTTCGTTAAGATCGGCAATATCATAAGTAGTTGGAGATCTTGTAGTCACTATTACATAGGGACCATCTCGTTTAGGCATGAATTTAGCAGTTTTCTTTAGTGGACCTTTGCTGACTGGGTGGAGAGTAACCCAAACTTTATCTCCAGGAGCAAATTTCGGAGTTTCTTTTCGTTTCTTATCAGCATATCTTTTCTGCTTATCTTGATGCAATTCGACCCTTTCTCGTACTTGTTGTACATTTCTTGCAAAACGTTTCAAATATGGAGTTATTTCGGGAATAAAATTGTCGTTCTCAATTACGGCTTTTATATCGTGTTTTACATCATCTAAGGTTCGTAACTCACGTGCAAATTGAAGAAATGCAGCAGAATGTCCAGTTGAATCACACCTGGCTGTATTCAAAGCAAACCTTATTAATGGCAGTTTATCCTTCCATGACTGATGGTCATTACCAACAAGTATTGCTAAACGAGGTTTCAGATCTCTATTCTTTCTTTCAACTGGGTTAGACTGTGGGTGATAGACAGGAGTAAGACTCTGATCAATGTTCAAGATATAGCATAGTTGTTGCATAACAGCACTAGTAAATTGTGCACCATTATCACTTACTATTTTTCTGGGTAACCCAAATCGAAGGGCAACTTCTTCCAAAAGAGTAGTGGCACATTCTCTGGCCGTTGCTTCCTTTAAAGCAAATAGTTCTGTCCACTTCGTGGCACAGTCCTGCACAATAAAAATCCATTTTTCACCCGATGGTGTTTCAGGAAGAGGACCAAAAAGATCGATTGACAAGGTCTCAAAGCGTTGAGCATAGACAGGAGTTTGAAGTAAGCCAGAAGGCTTTTGATTAGAGGCTTTATAACGGCAGCATTCAAGACAGCTTTTGACATAGTCTGCTATATCTTTTCTCATTCCAACCCAGTAGTATCTTTTTGCTATGCGATAAAATGTCCCTTCAGCCCCATAGTGACCGGCCGTTGGCGAATCATGATATTCTTTCAAGATTTCTGCTTTTCTTTGTTGAGGTATAACTAGTTGAGCTTCTTCTTCTTCCGAATCAGGAGAATATCGATACAACACTCCTCTGTTCATAATGTATCCTCTTCCAGTCCAAGTTGCACAGTCTACTTCTTTCTCAGGACTTTCAAAAGCTTCAATGATCTTCCGAAGATCATCATCCTCTAACTGTGATTGGCGTAATTCTGCAGGACTGATAGTAGGGATTTCGACAGAGACAGCACAGACTTGACAAGAATCCGTACTTGAGTGTTCACAAATAGGGCGAGATAATAGATCAGCAATAAAGTTCAATCGTCCAGGAATGTAATTGATAGTCAGATTGTAGGATTGAATTTGTAAGGCCCATCTTGCGAGCCTACCAGTTGGTGTCTTTAAAGACATCAGCCACTTCAATGGTTGGTGGTCAGAGGTGATTGTGACAGACTGGCTTTCGACATATCCTCTAAATTTGTTGAGTGCCCATACTACTGCTAAGGCTTCTTTTTCTATGGTGGAGTAGTTTCGCTCTGATGAGGAAAGTAAGCGGCTGGCATATTCTATTGGGTGTTCCTCATTTTTCTCTCCTTGCAGCAATACTGCTCCAATGGCTACATTGCTAGCATCTGTTCGAATGATAAAAGGCTTCGTTCCATCAGCTTGTTTAAGAATCGGAGGGCTAATTAATTTTGATTTCAGGTCTTGGAAAGCATTTTCTTGTTGTACTTCCCACTTCCATACAGCTTCCTTCTTCGTTAAATCCGTTAAAGGTTTGGCTATCTGAGAAAAGTTTGGAATATATCGACGATACCAGGAACAGGTTTGTACGAAAGATTGTACTTGTTTAACAGTTTTTGGCGATGGCATCTCTGCAATGGCAGCAGTCTTCTGTGGATCAACAGTTATACCATCCTTGGTAATGTAATGGCCTAAATATTTCACTTTTTCACAACAGAAGTGGCACTTTTCTCGGTTGGCATTGAGCTTGAATAACGATAGACGTTGGAAAACTTGTTCTAAGTCAGCAAGATGTGTTTGGAAGGTAGGGGACAGCACGATGATATCATCTAAATATGACAACGCAAACACATTATTCAGTCCAGAACGGAACTTATCTATCAATCTAGAAAAGGTGGCAGGAGCATTTCTCAATCCGAAAGGCATTCGGGTAAATTTATAGGTACCAAAAGGGCAAACAAAAGCAGTCTTGTTTTGATCTTCTTCAGCTACTTTCACCTGATGATAACCTGACTTCAAGTCAATAGTAGACATATAAGGTGTGGGTTTTGCTTCATTCAACAAATCATCTATGCGTGGCAAAGGATAAGTGTCTGGAACAGTTTGAGCATTTAGGTTACGATAGTCAATGCATAGCCGGACTTTTCCATCCGGTTTGGGAATCAAAACCACAGGAGAGGCATAGGGGCTTTCACATTCTTTTATGATACCTTGTTTTAGAAGGGAATCAAGTTCTTTTTTCAATAGTTCTTTCTTACTTGGGCTCATCCGATATGGAGGGACTGACACAGGGGGGCTGTTTCTTGTGTTAATATGATGTTCAATGAATGGAGTGGCCTCTCCCCCTACTTTGAAGACAGTGTGATATTTGTTAAGCAATGCATCCGTTGCAAGCCGTTGGGATGTGGTTAATTGTTGTCCTTCATTTTCCCGTAGTTGGCAATTGTTTACAACAACCGGAGTTTCTTCCAGTGTTTGGGATTGATGAGGTTTCACGAAACTATATTTTGTTCGAGGTTCGTCAGAAAAGTTCCACCGATTTTCCGCAAGATTTAAAACAATTTTAGCTTTTTGAAGAAAGTCAATTCCTAACAGAGTGGAGTTATTTTTAGCATCAGGCAACACAAGGAGCGCAGTTTTGAACTCTCTGCCTTCAAGAAGAATAATTTGTTCAGTGCGAAGTACCTCTTTTTCAGATACCAAACCATCAGCGAAAGACACCTGTAGTGTTGTCTTTTCAAATACTGCATTCTGTTGCTTCAGAATATGATAGAGGGATTCACTTGCGATTGAGTGACTAGCACCAGTGTCGGCAAAAGCTGTACCGGAAATACCTCCAATACTAATTCGAAATACAGCAGTCCGTGTGGAAGCTAAACAGGATCGGATTTGGATAGTGCCAAAATTAGATGAATCTGTAGTCTTTGGGGGGTTACAGTCTGGACATTTAGACTTGATAAAACCAGTTTTACCGCACCCATAGCAAGTTAAAGGTGGTCGGTTTTCCTCTCTTTGCTGTTGTCCACGATTTGAAAAGGTTTTACTTGTTCTCTGTACGTCAGTTGTTCGATTTTCTACTTTGGGTTTGGATGGATTAGTCGCTTTGAAAGAATAGCTCCGCCTGCCAGGGAGTTGAGTTTTATAGTTCGTATTTTTAACACGCACAGCTTCATAATCATCCAATTTCTGTACTAATTCAGATGAACTCTTAATTTTTCCCCAAGAATCAATAAAATGCTGCTTGATATCACTACTGACCCTTCTTTTAAGCTGATCCGTCAGGACCAAGTCTTTGAGCGATTCAAAGTCTGTAACATCGAGGCTGTGTAGCCATTCTTCCAGATAATTGTTTAATTCGTAGGCAAAGTCTTTCCATAAGGTTCCAGGCTGTCTTTGGTGTGTGGTAAGTTTAATTCGAAATGATTCAGCATTTAATTTGAATCTTTGGAGCAGAATCATTTTGATGTATGAATAATCTTCTAATTTGTCCTTCGGTTCTCTTAAAATGATTTGTGAAATGTCTATAGGCAGAAGAGGTAGGAGATGAGTGATGTAATCTGTTTGTTTTATATTAACTTTCTCACATTGTCTTTCGAAAATTTGCAGGTAAGTTGTAATGTCAGAAGTTCCTGTAAATTTAGGGATTAGGTGTTGAATGTTTGTTTCAATAGCTGCATTTGAAGCAAAGGCGGCATAGTTAGCATTTGAGCTAGTAGCTGCCAGGTTTAATTTTAAACGTTCCAATTCTACCAAAAGTTCTTGTTCTTTTCTTTGGCGTATCTCTAGATCGTTGCTTTCACGTTCTTTTTGTTGTCTAGTTTCGATTAAAGTTTCTAGAAGATTCTTGGTAAAAGCTTCATCATAAGTGTCAGATTTGACGATAAGATCTTTAAGGTCTATCACTCGCATAGTATCGTTTACTGTGAAACCGAGCTCTGTGGCGAGAGTCTTTAAATCCTCTTTTCGCGCTTTGGCAAGATAAGCCATAATTATATGAGAGGTCAGGGGGGAGGGGAAAAGATGAAGTTGAATTTGTTGTTATTTCGATGTTATTCACAACACAGTTTTTATACTTACACTATTTTCAAATTAATAAATAAACGGTTTACCTTTAAAATGTATATACCACTATTAAACAGCATGTAAGCAATGTTATACATACATTTATATACCACTATTAAACAACATTTACAAACACAAGCAATGTTACTGGCAAAGTTATCACATCTAAATTTCAAAAATATCATAAAATACCCCTATAAATTCAATTTGTATCCAGAAAATGACATATAATAATTTGCTCAAATATTTGTATACTACTTAGCAAAACATAAATAAATGTCTTATCATAAGCTTTTATTCAAACTGAATTCTTTGAACTGAATTGAAGTTTTAATCCTAACAAACCATTATGCCATAAACAACATTAATTCTTTTACCTTATTTAAAAAGTCATTCTATTTTATTCATAATAATTTTCGTTCATTTCAAGATATATATTTCAAAACATTCATTAACGGAAAGCAATATTTTCTTAAAGTGCAGTATAAGCTCAAAAGTTCATCGAAAGGAAATCAACAAGTACAATATTTTATTTTACGTAGAATAAAGATTCACTGAATAGTAACAGTACTCGCAGGAAACGAAATAAAATATAATCAAAAGACTGGGCATAAACACAGCATAACTCATCTAGCTTGACATTCCGTGAGGGGGAAGAAAAAACATCTGCTGCTGTAAGTTAAATCGAAACTACTAAATTCTGATGAGCAAAGTCAGTGAATATACTCGAAACTTTTATCATTTAAACATACATTTAGTTTGATAACCGTATCCACAAGTTAACTTAATATGCATATTAACATTTTAAAATAACAAATTAACAACAGTTCAAAAATAACCGTCTGGTTAAAGAAAGCCGTTTGCTTTCGTTTTATTCTTTTACGTAGTATCAATAAATCAGATTCTAGTAAGGAATTTACATTTGCTCTAAGAAGCAGCTTGTAACAAATAATTAAGTTAAAAAGAATTTTAACTAAACATTAATTTAAAAGACACTTATCTTTTATTCCACTGAAAGTTGTTGACTCTGCAGTCCATGTGCGAGCAGCACGACACGATACTTTAATTGAACATTTAGTGTTGTAAACCAGCAATTGACTAGCAGTCGACAAAGACTGTTAGTCAAAAGAAAATGAGCCGATCTGAAAAGAAAATGGCCGATCGAAAAGAAAATGGCCGAGCTGAAAAGAAAATGAGCCGATCTCCAGCAACCAAAAGTTAAATTCGGGAGTAAAGGCTTGTGAAAGCCAAACCAAAATTCTCAACGTACTAATGCGCCATTTTGGGATCAAATTTCGTTGGGCGCCAGTTGTAGCCGTTCCTCAATAAACACGAACGCCGGCTAGCTTTAAAAGTATTTATTAATAGAGCACACAGGAACGGGTACAAGGAAATATACATAAATAAACATATAACGGAACATTAAACATTAGAATTACAGACATCTACTATATGACAACCTAACGTGTTCGCGGCTGGAGGTCGACTGACTTAGAGTGTTCGTCTTCGCCGCTCGGTGGCGTTCAATATAATTCGGTTACAGTTAAATAGTTCTGTTACATTATTAGATTTATCTATTTATTTTTAACTAATAGTTAATTTTAAGTTGCAAGCCTTTCCTATCACTCTCTTTTCACCACTCTTTTCATGCCAGAATATAAATCAGATAGCGAGCGTTAATTCAGATTGAGGTAGAAAGAAGTATTTTTGAAGCAAGAGTTCGGAAGTTAGTTTTAGAGCGTGTCTGCCTAGTCCAGGCCAAGTTGCTCCGTAATTATTAGGGATTTGATTCTGTGGCTTTGAGCGCTTCTAGCCATTTGACTTGTCTCGCCAGTTGCTACAAATCAGAGCCTTTCTACGCGTTAAATTATTCCGTTAGCTAATCTACCACATTTAATTTATTTTAACATTACGCATTTCTGTTACACCAGAAGTGCTTGTCTTGTGTCTTGTCTATTTGCACCCTTCTTCTGACTTTGTCTGTCTGCAGTTTAAGACAAGAGGATTAGCTAATTTTCCAGAGTTAGCAGTATATGCAGTCTGCAGTCTTTCTAGAGTTCACGAGTATATATCCTCTAAGAATGGTACGGCAAAGAAGAATTTGTTCGTTCGTTGACGTCCACCAATGGCCGAGTGGATATGAATGTTGCACTCAGTATTCCATCCCAAGTTAGAATCTCAGCGAATGGACTTCATACATGCAGTTTTTGTGGTTTCCCCATGCGTAACAGCAGTATAAAACCAGTTTCCCGTAAAGAGCATTTCTTAAGCATTCGTCCTAAAGTCGAGAAACTTCGCATTCTTTGCCTTTAATAATGCAACCGAATTTTTTGCTATTTAAATTTTACGCGAATAATGGAGTCTGGGTAGTTTTTAGAAAGAAAAAAACTCCTATTTGAACTTAATATACAGAACGGAGCTCTTCAAGCCTAATCGATTGTCAAAATATTGCCTAGGTTTAATTAATAGTTATCATAAAGTTAAATTATTGCATTCTTATGAAATTAATAATTTAATAGAACACCTCTGTTGTATCTAATGAAACTAAATTTGATGGCTCAAATGTGAACGGTAATTTCTCAAATTTACAGACCAAGTTTTTCTTCAGTAACTTAGCGATTATCATAAATGAATTTATGCAAAACTTGATAATTTATAGTTGGAAGTTTCGCAGACATACCTTCAAAGCCGGAAGTTTATCTCAGAAATAATCCAGAGCTCATGTATATATATTAAGCACCCTGCCATGAAGACGCGAAATAGATTTGTTTTTAGAACTGTGGGAATTGATGCATGCATGTTACCTTGTAACCTTTCTATTCTATTGCCAATCAACTCTTTTTCTCTTTCATTCTATTCAGAACGTTCTCTGATCTTGACATTTGTCTTGGTATCTGTATTTCGGACAATGTGTCTTTGATATGTTATCAGATCGTCTAACAATACCAAGTAAGGGACTTGACCACATGGAGTGACCTCTAGTTACAGCTCTTGTAATTGGATGATGCATCGTAAATAAGAGAGGTGACAGTGTGGATAGCTTTAATCGCTTTAATACCACTTAGTTGTTGCTTAAAATATTTGAAAATATGGTATTTGGATGCACTGAAGACTCACCATGTTCTTCTATATCTTCAAGTAACCTTGCGATACGATGTTTATAAATGCCACTTCAGTAATAAATGAAACAGCCTTTAAGATTGCAAATACGTTGCTATTCTGTTGGGATGCTTTTTACATGTATAACAACACTATGCACAAAGTTAAGTTCAACTTCACTTAACCTCCCTGGTTGAACGGATATCGTTGAAATCTTTTATTTGACTTGTATTCTGGAGGCATGCCTTGAATTTTTATGAAACTGTCGCTGCTATTATGATTTTTTGAACAGGAGAAATATAATTTTTTCAAAATTCTTATGAGAATAAAGCTTCGAAAGCTTTGTTCAAATTTTTAAAACCATTTATTGAAAAGGATATATTTATTTACACGTATTTTTCATAAGCACTCGACTGAGTCTTGAAGTTACATTAGGAAGCTCTCAAGCGACTGATAAAATGTCCGATTTAATAATACAGACATTAAAAAAGCTGTTATCCTTTTCTTTAATTTTAATTCTTCGAAAAGCGTGGAAGTTGTCGGACCAGACAGATACTGTAAAAACCCTCCGATTGTATCCCTTTTTGAGTATGACCTTCTATAATTAGACGCTATTTTTATAACTCTTAACTGTCCATCTTGTCCACCAGTCTTACTTTTTCCATTACGGTAAAAGCATCAAGCATAGCAAAGAAGTTAATCTTCTGAAAAGGGATAAAAATGAGACTTTATCGGTACCTTTAACTTGATACTTATTTCACGCATACTAAAGGAAGTGGAAAAATTAAAAATAAATGGAAAAGTGCCTTATAAAAAGTGTACAAAACATTAAACTTTGTTCTTTGTTGGTTATAGAAACAATAATAAAAGGAAATGATATCTGTTCTTCTGCATGCTTTTTTTTAATATAGCATATGCTAAAATATGCTGTTTATTTCCGAATAAAAATGAGATAGTTTTTATTTTATTTAATTGAAGCTCATTTATGTTGAACGGGTTAATGAAAAAGCTGTAAAAATTAACAACTATTAACTCAGTTTTGGAAACTTTTCTTCTCTTATCGTTTTGAAGGTAACTTTTAACTGTATTTTTATGACGGTTATTTTAAATATACATCATTTTAATGTTTCTATGATATGTAGCTAAATAGTTCTGAAATCATCTGAAGTGTTCAACGAAGCGAAATATGTAAGTCTCGTAATCATAAAGAGTGTCAGTTGTTTTGAGCACGAAATGAACTTTTACTGAATTGCTATTATTTCTTTCAAAGACTGAAAATTAGTTTTGGCGTATGTGCTTTTATAATACAGTTGTTCAAATAAAAAGAAAATATCTTTTCCTAGAGAAACATACGAAAAATTATTTACATAAAAATAAGAACATTTTAATGCATACCGTCTATCGTAAAGGTCTACATAGAAAAGGCGAAAATAAAGTATCCAAGAAATAGGAAGATGTACAGGCATTGGTAAAATGAATAATGGAAAAAATATTCGACGTACACTGTCTAAAAATGAAATAATTCAGCAGCAAAAATGTTATTTACGCTTAATATTGGGCAACGGAAGTCTACACACGGTCATGTAGAAAGTAAGAAATAACTTTGAGTAATATGTACCAGTTGTATCAGCATTTTGCAGGCCTACTTTTGATTCTACGAATGGCTGCAACATTTTAGATCTTTTAATAGAGTAAACCGAGTTAACTCGGTACACCGAACTAAATTATTTCTGCTTAAGACGAGCAAATAAGTTAAAGAAGTTGTTTTGTTTCTTCCCCCTCCCCCCCCAGATATGAATACAACAGAATGCATCCGCTACAATTCTGAATTAAAATAGAGAAAGAGATTAAAATAAAGAATAAAAAAATTGTTAGAAAAGATTACTTTCTGAATTTTTATTGCTGCATTAAAGTGTCAAAAAATAGGATTCTCGATATTTTCCTGTTTAGTTTCGTTCCAGAATCCCATATGCATTCAACAAGATTTAGGTCTGTTGGCTGGAGAGGTGAATTAAGCTGATTTATAATATGGTATAAAAGCCTAAGTTTCAGTGTTCACCAGCGGCCGAGAGGTAACACTTTTGAACACTAGTAGCTTGACCCATATTAAAATCCTGGCGATATGTCTGGCTGCATGAGAGATTTTGTTCTTACGATGTGGTTCGTGAATACGAGTTGAGTTTTCTTAAAAAGACTTTCATGAAGGCTTCAATTCTCTTCCCCAAGTCAGATAGCCCTTGCGTACTTTGCCATAACCCAACTAATCCAATTTTAATATTTATAATTCCAGCAGCTTCTTTTGATTGTAGGGAGCAGTTTCCATGTTTTAAGTTGTCCACAGATAGCCCAACTACGAAGCATTATATTCAAATATTGCACTGGATTCAAATCTCTACTTACTCTCCTCTTCCTTACCTGACTATAGTTACATGGTCTTCCATTTCCAATTCCTTTGCTCTAAATTCTATCACAATCATTATAATCGAAAATATTCAACTTGCTTTCTTCAATAAAAGAGTTAATATCCAATTTTTAAATTTTTTAAAGCATAGTTTCTTTTTTAGATTTCAGTTTTTTAAAGTGATTTAATTGAGATATTGAAGTAGTTTTCATTCGTAAATGGAAGCTATCAATACGATTTCTCGGCATGGGTATCTTCAGCCATAGCTTATCGAAATCGTTCAGATTCTCTGGCCTTCCCGGACAGTATAGTGGCTCTAGTATCTTAGCTGCCCATGCCGTTAGGCCCGAGTCCGAATACTGAGCATGGAGTGAATTCTTTTGTCTTTACGAAATGGTAGCACTTAAAAATTCTTTCTAGCCAAAATTTCTGTGGAGGAAGTGGTGAAATGGAAAAAGAGGTGAGGACCTTCTAATTCCAACCTTTCGATCAAAACTAGAAATATGAATGGGCTTTACACAAATACTTTTGAGCGCTTTGCTTAAATTAAATAAATTAAACCAAAACTAATGAAATATTCTTGTAGCACTTACTTCTGAGCATTCTAAGCTCTCAACATTTTCGATCCCCAAGGCAGAGATTATGAAAATTGATTTTTAGATGATTTATAATTTCTTATCCTGATGTATGGAAACTTTCTACACTTTGTATAGATACATAAAATCTTTGGTCGTACGAAATTTCTTCATTTATAAGCGTCATAATTAAATATCGAATTCTTTAGAATTATATCCGACTTCAAGCCGCCCAGACCATACAGTGGTTAGGAGAGCCGACTGCGATACCAAAGAGCCCGGGTTCGAATTCCTTAGATGACATGGCTATAACTCTCCGTCCGTTCAGAGGATGCAAAGGTGCCTCACTTATTAGGTGCCTCCATATTAAAGTGACCACCACTTCTGGCCTTAGTAGTAGCCGAGTCGAAGTCAGCTGAGGGCCTGCCATTGGGAAAAGAAAAAATCTGAGTTCAATATTTAGGTCATGTCGTTTAAGAAACTAATAAAATACTCTAAAACATACCTAGCTTAAGTAATGCAATTAACGTCCCTAGTGTCATATAACTGCGAAGCTCGGCACGTTTTACGCAAATTTTCTGGGTGCAAAGTATTTTTTGTATTACTCCGTCTTACAATATTCGCTGATTTTCCTGAATTTAATAGTGCTATGTTAGTATAATTTTTGCAATGAACATTTTATTGCTCACTTGGAAATGCACTTAAACTTTTATTTGCCTACCCTTTTTAGAAAGTGTAGACATGTGAAATTAGCCATCATCATGCAGACATTTTAAAAGTTACTGCATGCTAAACATTTTCGATTTTATGTGTTACAAGAAACTGATAAGTTAAGCATCCATTAAAAAATTTAATCAAGAGTTGTTAACTTTGATTTTAATTGAAATTTCCAGTTCTGACACGGGCCAAGAGAACGGAGCGATAAAGTATGCTGAACTCTGGAGGTTCATCCTGGGCTAGAATCTTCAGTAGTTCGTCATTCTGCATAGTTCGTGATCCCCATAAGTAACGTGGATACGAGCCAGTTTATCTTAAAGTTTTCGACGGTGTTATCTCTCCTCATAAGCAGGAAGCCCTCGAGTTGCTTGGCCTTAATCAGTTAACCTAATCTAACCTAGTTTTGAATGAATTTCATTTAATTAAATTAAACTTTTTTCTAGACATTTAAAAATACTAATAAATCTCATTTTTATATTAAATTAATTTAATTAATATTTTAATCCAAAGTTTAATTTTTTACAATTCTTAAGAATTTCTTGAAAATTTCCTGCAAAAATGAACTTTTTTCCTTATGATCTTCAAAAACACTACTCACGATGAACCTTTGATAAACATTATTAGAACTCCAGCTTCAATAAATAAAACATTGATTATAAATTAAATTCATGTTTAAAACTGATAACACTTCGTTGTTCATATAGTACCTCATGAGAGAATAATTCATATCTTGAAGATATCAAAAAAGTCCCTTCATTATGCTATGGAAAGAGAAATGAATTATATTACGCAAGTTTCTATAAACATGCGCCGTGAAATGTGAGTTAAGAGAAGAGTTAGTTACATCTAATTTATACGGGAAAACTCAAACGTCTAAGAAGTTAAAAAAAGAAAAAGACCTAACAATCTCATAATAAGACTACAGTAAAACGAATGACATGGTTAATACACAGTCCATATAAACAGAAGCATCAATTTCATTTACCAAATTCGGGAAAGCACATGCTAATACTTAGAGATGGTATCAGTGACAATAAATGTAAAGCAGAGTCATCAGAGATTTGTTAGTGGGAGTTTCAGAGCAAGGTCAGAAGACAAAAAAGTAAGGCTCTTCCAAACGCTGACGCCACTTAACAGACGTGGGATAAAGCCACAAAGGAAGTAGTTGCTTTTGAGTGGATTAGAAGTCAGCGACGTCACAAAAGAGCAAACCTTGGTTCAGAAACTTGTAAACCTTGGTTTGGAAACTAAATGAAAGAAAGGTGCATCGTTTATTGCTATCTTAATAACTGTATTTATCAGGTCACTACGTTTATAGCATCTATACTTACTTGCTCCAGTATTGACAGTCAATGCTTACTTGTCTGGGTGAAAATATTTACAGTCCAAGATTTTCATGTGCTCTGGATGATGTGAAAGATAAAGTATGACAACATGATTGATTATTTTAGATTGACACATTCTTTCTTATCTTGTTTTTATGCGCTATCAAAAAATTTTGTAAACTTGCCTTTCCAAATCAAAATCATTTCTTTCTCTGCAATCGCTGCATAAAACAAATGCCGAACTATGTTCTTCCTACGCCTTTATTTCGTATTTCTTTCGTTAATATAAAAATGTACTAATGTAGATAGTATTAATGTTAGAAACGTGATGATGCTGGTAGAATTGTTTTGCGCCGCTTTTTTTCGTTAATCACAAACGTACTAATGTACATCCTTGAAAGTAAATGGCTTAAAGAAAATGTTTATAAAGCGAGACACACGAAAACACGTGTCATTAAAAAAAATAAGTTCTGAATTTACAAAGTACGTCAATGAATGAACTTACAAAAACAAGCAAGGAATTAAACTTTTAAAAACGAAGATACGCGTAAGCAGTTAGTCAGATTTTTCAAATATGGTGCGAGTAAGGAGTATCAAAAGACGTTCAGCTTAATACTTCCGTACCTCACCAGATAAGCTGTAAGAATAGTTGAAATATACTTCTTAAAACAGTTTTTTTCCCCGAAGTACAGGACAAAGAATCTTTTGTAACGGAAAAGTTTTTCTAACATTTTCGAATACCAATAAATAAAATGTTACCAGTTACCAGTGTTTGGATGACTGTTGAAAATTAGCACAATATATCAATTTATCCCGTTTCTTTAACCCTGAAATATTCACACCCTTTCCAAGGAATGGACATCTGTAAATAGCTTTGGTGTGTTTTGACTTAATTAATAATGTAGTCCAATAATAATGCAGTCACAAAGCACGATAGCAAAATGTACAGAATTTTCCATACTTAAAATTAATCAAAAGATATTTACAATTTTATGTCACAAATGCTCACTTTTAAACACAATAACAATTCAAATACTCCCGTTCTAATATAACTCCTTTTTTCACAATAACTTTATATTACAATTGTTCATTTTTAAGAAAATGAATTAAAGTCACGAAACTTTTAGCATCGTTATATTTTTGATAACTGTTAAATACCAAATTTGAAAAAATGCCGAAAAATTAGAAATTGTTGAAACATATAAGTAACTGTTGTTTTACTAATGGAACAATAATCTTTCTGCAAGCATAGAACTTACATGTAATTCTTTAAAACAACTGTTGCTTCGTTATTCTATAAGGTATTTTCTCTTTCCTTTCTGCATGTCTTCGTGGTGTAACGGTAGCACACTCATCGTGTATTCGAGAGGTCCAGGTTCGAGTCCCAGAGCTGGCATTGCTAATTTTTCATGTCTTCCTGCTTCCTAATCTCCTGCTTCCTAAAAAAATCCTAATGACTGTATAGTTCAAAATTTCTGCTTTGCTCAAAAACGGGAACGGCAAAAGTCACTGTCTTGGCAAAATACATGAATTTAATCTTATGTAAAGAAAAACATTCAGCTTTGATGCATAAGGACTTTAATAGTTCTAAAAAATTTCTTTTAAAATGTGAAAAAGAAAAAAGAAACTAAGATAGCTGAACACTGATAGTTCTACCTGGGTTCAGATTCTAATAAATGGGCTACTGCATGGCTGTTTTCGTGCATTCCCCGTGTGTAATGTGAATGCAAACCAATTTCTACTAGAAAGTCCACCTACAAAGACATGTCTCCTCTTAAGCAGAGAGCCATAGCGTGCTTTGCCTTAACTTAAAATTAAAAACCATACATTAAGAATAGCTGTACATATTGGTACGATATCCTAAATTGTCTTATTTGCAAAACTAATTGCTTGTTGGCAATACAGAGAAAACTGTTTCACACAGTGTTCTTTGCTTTTCAAAATTTATTGCCCTATAAATCGATGACATAAAAATATGTATACGGAATGGTTTTACTAACTTCCGCTATATGAGCATGTGTGTAATGAATATAGTCACTAAAAACTGTTTATTTAAAGTAAAGTAGCAATCAGCTTGTAAGGTCTATACTAAGTTTATTAACAGTTATTTTAAGTTTTGTATCTTTCCTATCTTATTCTAATTTCAGCTTACAGTTTCCTGCCAGAATGTAAATTCAGAAGCGCAGTAAATGCAAATGAGAAAGAGTACTATTTAAGTCTATACTTCACCGACTTCTAGAGAGAGAGTCTGATTCCTTGACTAGCGCGCGTTTGCCTTTGGCTACGTTCTCTCGAAGCTACTACGCTCGGCCATATCTTAGGCCCTTGCTTGGCTTCGCCGATTTAATTAATACTTAGGGGCCAACTAGTTAGATTTCTGGTAGCTTCGGCTATACATTTCAGATAGCTTTAGTTTAATTTAAATTCAAGCCCGAGTGTAGGCTTTGTGTAAAGTTCCAAGCAGGAACTGATTGTAAATATTCTGAATATAAAGGGTTGTAAACCCTTCTTAAGTCTTACGAGTTTTGTTCACGCACTTAAGCGATTATTCGCTTGTTAGTGTTCGTGGGATTCTAAGACAGAACTTTGGAATTAAACAAGTAAAACCCCACAAGCTAAAGGAAAGTTAAGAAAATAGTTGTAAGTTTAGTAATATTAAATCAAAATGAATTCCTTTCCTTTCTAAGCAGATGCTCCGCCAGTGGCCACGTTCTTAAAGATTAATGAATACTACTATTCATCTTGGGTTCGGACCCAGGTAAACAAGATAGCTACATGGTTGGTTTTCCTGTCTCTAACATGAATGGGATCCAGTTTTCCTTCGAAATTCCTCCACGAAGGCATCATTCGTCTTAAGTCAATAGCTTTCGTATGCTTTTCCATACATAAATAACCAAGAAATCTTTTAAGGAGATAAAGATTTCACCAAAAATATTCATTTGTTATTCTTTATTGTAAATACTGTCTCAGATGTGGGGCAGCAAAAGCAATAAGATTTAAGGTATTTTAGTCTCTTAACTGATAAAAATGGTCTCTTAACTGATAAAAACCCTATTTGGGTGGTTGATTTATTGATTGTACCAAAGCAAGCAAGAGCAATCTGTCTGAAGAAAGAATTCTTTCATAGCGGTCTTTAGTGCTCATGACATTTGGGTAATTAATACTAAATAAAGCTTCTGAAATTTAATTTTTTCAATAATAATGGAAGTCATATATTGCTATTAAAATTCATTATTAAGCGTATATTTTTACAGAACATCTTTCCATAAAAATTACCTAAGTCCTGAGTACTCCATCATTAATGGAAGATCAAGAACAGAGAGAAGTCGACACTAAGATGAATACTTTTCTTCCTGTTCGTATCCAGATTAATCTAACTTTGCAGAAAGTGCATACAGCGAGCATGCGAACTGGAATTTAAAGCATATTGAAAACCACAGCGAATGCAAAAAGTACCATACCATTTTGAATGTCAGAACTTCTTAAGATCCTATCTTTGCCTGGCTTTAGTAATAATTGAAAAGCTCATTTCATTTTGACAGATAGGAAAGCGATTTTTTTAAATATTTTGAAGATTATTATTGTTATGATAAACAAGCAGTGTTGGGATTTTCCTTATTGTTAATTGAATTCACAGTTTTACACAGTCGATTGAATCCGTTAATTATATTTCATATTATTATTCCGAACATGTACTGTACATATAGTTAACTGTCAGCAGTTTGCTGCTGTATCTCCCCAGTGGATATAAATTAAATCAACTACATGCATTTCTTTACCCTCAGAAGTATAGCTGTGATTCATACTGAACTGCCATTGTTACGTGAAGACCGGATTATGACAGAGCACATTAAGGCTATCTGTCTACGAAGTCCTTCATGCAGGACTTCCTAACTGTTAGACGAAGAGGTTTCTCAGGAATGTTTTTCCATAGAGATGGTGATGATTTATGAATTTTCTTTTATTTTACCAATTACAAAATTTTACAATTTCGAAAGTTTACAATTTGAAAATAAATATTGGCCAATAAAACTTGAGTTTCTGCTTGTTAAGTAGGAGCGAAAAGGGATTCTTTTTATTATTGATTTCAAATGTGATGATATAAATTTTCCATTACACAGGTAATTTGAATAACTGCGAGAGGGAAATCAACAATAACGGTAAATATGAGGAAACGTAATTTCACATTAGAAAAAACTGAGTAATAAAAATTTTATTTTATTTTTGTGATTAGTAAACAAAAGTACACGAGGATTGACGTTAAGTTATACTTTTGACAAAATTACTCTTGAGCTGTGTATTAAGAACATTTAGTAGAATCGGTCTTTATTTTTGAATAAATTTTAGTCATTTGTAGCTTGCACAGTTAAACTACAACTCCTTTTATATTTTTTGCTAACTTTAAAGAAGATCTTAAACTGGTAGAAAATTCGAATAACTTTGTTCGAGAATTTCCGAAACTTTTATATTCTGGAATTATTACTGATTTAATGAAAGACAAATTCAGTGTCTTTATTCACATCATTTTCAAAGTTAAACAGAAGACCTTGCTACTCCATACCGATTTTAGCACTTTGTATCTTCGATAAGAGGAAATTCACATTTTATAGTCCTTCTTGCATGAGCAAACTTTACTAAACAGATTAAAAATTACTGCGATAAAAATTAATTAATACCGATTTAAAATACTGATTTAGAATTCCTGTGATTATTTAATATATATATAAACTTGCGAACAGTCTGTAGCAAAACCTATACAGCGGAATTGCATGAAAATTGGATAACGGCAGAATGAAATAATGGAAATTTTATCGAGGAAACAAAAACAATGAGTTTCAAAAATCCCCCCTAGGTGGCGTATCATAGTTTTATTGAGAACATGTAAATAATCAGCAAATGTTCACAAAACATGCTCGATATGATGTCCACCATTATCTGCTACCACCTGGAAGCGTAAAATCGCATATTCGACTGTTGAAAGCAGCATGAACTGGGGAATGTTACGCACACGACGTTCTATGCTTTCTTTAAGGTCGAATAGAGATGTGATGCAACCACAATAGATCAAACCTTGAGGTATCGCCACAGCCAGAAATCGCAGGGTCTAGGAGACCAAGCTGTAGGAAATTAACTGCTGATGATTCTGTTGTCAAAGAAATGGCGGCGGAACACTTGTTTCACACAACGGGGGATGCGTGGACGAGCACCATCCTGCAAAAACGCTGTGGTTGTATCACATCGAAATGCCTGAAGAGCCGGAATAATGGATTGCTCTAATAATGAAGCGTATTGTTGACCGGTGAGGGTGCATGTCGTAGGCCCTGCGGCGCTGTGCTCTTCGGGAAAAGGAAACGAACCCACAATGAAGGTTGCAGTAAAGCCTCACCAATCCGTTACATGCGAAGAGTGTAATGAAATTTGTAGGAATTGATGTGAGTTTGTAGCAGCCTAAATCCGCCAGCTGTGCGTGTTAACCGCACCTTCCATATGAAAGTGGGCCTCGTCGGTCCACAAAATGCTCCATGGCCATTCATCCTGGAACTCAAATCGCGCAAGAAACCGCAACCCAAAAGTTTGTAGATTATCCAGATCAGCTGTTAAGAGCTGCTGCACTAGCGAGTTTATAGGGTTAGTAGCATAAAACCTTTAAGAATCTTATGAACCGTGGAACGAGGTTGGTCAACAGCTGCTGCAATACGCCGAACACTAATGCTGCCGATGGTTTACGATCTGTCTTTCTCCACTTGCGTGACTACATATCCATTGCCAGTGCTACAAAACACTTTCGTCCCCTTCCTGGCTGAATCCCCAATGTTTCCGTTGCTTCAAAATTCCTACTCATGTGGTGTTAGTCCTTGAGTAGTGAGTGGACCTTTTCGCAACTGCTTTAAAGACCTTAATTTCCTCAAAGCTTCGGTTGCAGAATCTCTGTTTTGGTAAAACAATTTCACCAGTAAAGCACGTTCCTGGAGAGTCAACGTCATGTTCCTTGACTTGGAAACGAGTATGAGTGTTTGACGCTTTGGTATTTTTCCTGGCATTCAAAATTCGTTCCTGCTCTTGCCAGTATCCTCAGACAATCACAACTGGGCCTGACATATGATGAAGTCCAAAGGTGAGAGTTCTCCATGCGAGGTAGAACTGAAGAGAGTATGACTACGGTTCGCCTCTCGCATCTTTCTGGGCTTGCTGTGCGCGAACAGGATTATTATGGTTACGACATTTGCATATGTCAATAGTTTACATTGCATAACGCCATCTAGTGGTGGTTTTTGAACTCATTGTTTTTTCCCCCTCGATAAAATTCCCATCATTTCATTCTGCCATTACCCAATTTTCATGCAATTCTGCTGCATAGGTTTTGCTATAAACTGCTCGCAAATTTCAAGTTTAATTATGGACACCCTGTATATATATATATATATATATATATATATGTATATCTGTGTGTTTAGAAATAAGAAAAGTAAGAAAGAAAAATAAGAAAAACCTTAAAATTAGTGAATTTTAAAATTTATTGAAAAGGACTAAGAAGTAAACTCCGGTGCTGTTGCTTCAAAGATAATGTTTAATTTAATAAAGAATACAGAGAAAGTACAACTAAAAATTATCTCCTAGGAAATTTGAAGTGAAGTTTAGAAAGCAAATAGGCAGTGTAATGGTAGTTATAAATTGTCATCTTCATAAATTGTAATTTGTAAATAAATACACTGGAATTGCAAATTAAAATGCAAAATATATACAGCTATACTTTGAGATGCGAGCTGAAGTCGTTCTGTGACTGAGCTTATAAGTTAAATTCTCGTATTTCAAATCTGTTTTGATTAATTTGTACCAGCCCTCTCCCCAAAAAAATATCGTTCTAACATTTTGTTAAATGTTTTCAAGATAAAAAAAAAATATTTATAATGAACAAATATTATATATAAACAAAATAAAACCTAATAAATTAATTTTTCTAAATAAAACCTAATAACAGATAATTTAAAGAAGCAAACAGATATATTCGTATTAGATCAGCGTATGACATGCTTATTAAATTTCCTCCCCCAAGTTTTGCTTAACTTTATTTTCTTCAACAGTTCTTTGTTTTTTCTAACACTTTCGTCACTTTCATCCGAAGGGTGTTTCAATAGAAACCTATCCAAAGAGCTTTGTTTCTTCCTTTTAGAAGGTTTCTGAAATGAGTTAGGCAAGTGTCATTAAATAGCGTCGCTGCACAGCCAGTTCACACATTTTCATCGGGTTTCTTTTAAATAAATTTCGTAACGTTTTCCCGCTCTATCCAACACATCCTCTATCTCACTTGAAGAGGTTAGTCTCCTGCACTTCTGGCTCTTCTGCAATTTTCTGCAGAAATTCCATTTGATGTTGCGTCTGTATTTCCATCAACTCCTCCATTGCTGCTTCGGATTGTGCGGCGACAAGCTCCTTGATATCTCCGTCATCCACATTCAGGCCCATAGGCTTTCGAAGATACACAATCTCCTTTAACACTTGTTTGCTTAGGTCTAAAACCTTCAAAGCCCTTTCAGTCGCAATGTCATGCCACAGCTTTATCCTTGCAGGGGTCAAGATCCATTTTGTAACACCCTGTTGAGCCATATCAGTGATTTTGAGGCATATGGTAATGCTACAGTGATCCTTCCAGAGCTCTCGAAGGCCTTGATTTGTGTTTTCCGTAACCTCAAAGTAGTACTGAAACATTTGTTTGGTAAAAAGTTTCTTGAAATTGCAGATCACCTTTTGGTCCATGGGCTGTAGGATACGGGTGGTGTTGGGTGGGAAGGTAGAGAATCTTTATAAAGCTGAATTTCTCGAGGATGTCGTCCTCAAGATTTGGTGGGTGGCAAGCAGCATTGTCAAAAGCGAGATAGGCACTGACCTCGAGGTATTTCTTAACTGCGGACCCAAGGCAAAGTTGATCCACTCCACAAAAAACTTAACCCATGCCTTTCGGTTTGCCCTCCACATATTCTGTAGCTTCTCTTTTAAAACCTTATGCGTCTTGAAATCTCCGGGAGTTTCTGAGTGGCGTACAAGCAGCGGCTTGACCTTGCAATCGTCACTCGCATTTTCACACAGTGCAAGAGTCAACCTATCTTTCACGAGCTTGTAAATTAGCATCTTCTTTTTTTCTGCCGTTATCTAAATTTTGCATGACATCGTCTTCCAGAACAGCCCTTTCTCATCACACTTAAACGCTTTGTGGAGGATATATCCTTTGGCTTCCGACCAATTCAGCAAAGGTTTTTACAAATTGCTCAGCTGCCTTACAATCACAGCTCACTGCCTCACAATGCCTGACAATGGAGTGAATGGTAGTATTTTTTTGGAAATTCTAGAGCCACCCACAACTGGCTTTGAACCTCTCCTGTGAAACTTCCTGTGCTGAAGTACCTGGACACTGCTGTAGCAATTCTGTATGACTCGTGCATTCTCGCAAATTATAGTCTCTGTCACAGTGTCTCCTGCAAGTTGCTTCTCTGTGAAAGACAGTAACAGCAGATTCTCCTTCTTTTCATGGACAGAGTTGCGATGCTTTGAAATAATTTTAAAGCCCTTAACTGGAGTTATAGCCTTTATCGATTTCTTCTGTTTCAGAATAGTACACATCGTAGAAGTTGTATGATCGTGCTACATTGTCAAGTCTTACTTTTACACCTTGCTCATATTTGTCTATTATCTCGAGCATTAATTCCATAGATATCACCCCTTTTTTTCTCACCACTATTTTTCACACTTATATTCTTAGGACTTACAGTTGTATGACAAGCTATATAATTGTCTGCACCAATAAAAACACGAAATTATAAGTGACGTTACCGACACTAGCTCGTATCTCAAATTTTAACTCTTAACTCACGCCAAAACCTGGACCTAGTGACTGCTCATATCTCAAAAAACTCGTATGTTGTGCACTCGTATCTCAAGTTACCACTATATGTAAAATTTAGAATTAAAAAAAAATTGAAACAAATTTAAATATTATATTCAGATATAACAAAATATTATCAAAAGGAATTAGTACAATACGGTACAAAAGTGACATAAGTAAAACATCTTTAAAAACGAAATAACTTCGTGAAAAATTTAAATTAACAACAAATTAAAACGAATAGCAATTTAAAAAAATACCAATTAAACCAAAGCAGAACAGAAATGAAAATTTGGTCAAATGACCCTTCAAAAAATTCGAAAAATGTGAGTAAAAAATATTATAGATAAATTTATTTTAAAAATAAAAACAAATGGATTTTACATTTCCCAGGATATTTTAATTAGGGGGCTGGAGTCTCGAGAAATGCAACAGAAAATTAGCCTCTTCCTAAGATAACAAATGTAGAATGTAGGAATTTAATTAATATTCAGGGAAATTTTAACTAGGAAAAAATTAAATTGCATATTACAATATTTGTTCAGTCCCGAATAATCAAGTCTGACAAGTTCTTACACAGTCACGAAATAAATCTAATTTAACCTACATCCTAGAATTATTCTTCAGTAAAATTCTTAAATTCAAAGTAGTCATTCACATTGGATTGGTTTATTAAGTATTAACGATAATCGCCAAGTTATCCTCTGGAAGTATTGATGAAACAAAGAGTCAGTTATACCGAAATATGAATAAGGAAAAGGATATTAGTGTCAAGTTTTTCCCTAGAATTTTCGACGTTTCCGAGATTTATGGCAAATTCTCATATGTATGCGTATTATTCCGTCAGAATAATTAAGATGTGCTTTATTCTCATTTACGCCTTTGTCTGCATTTCTGCGAATTACCCTAATCTGGGCTTTCATCCGTCTCAACAGTTTTTTTTTCTCTATTCCGACATAGCGCTTTGCTTCTTGTATGGCTTCTGTTTGGTGTCCCTTATTCACCTTTTATAGCATATAAAAGCTATCTTATTTTTTTCAATTTATTTCTTATAAAAGAAATCTTTTCTAATCTTTCCAGAATTATAGGTATATCTCATGCAATTATTTAAAGATCTTTAATTTTATACCTGACCATATATTTATTTTGGAATCTGAATTGCCGATTAAATATTTCGCGTCTCTTTGTTTATCTGAATTTGGCAAAACAAACAAGGGCTATCTTCCTAAGTGGAAAGATGCTTTCGTGGAGGAACTTTCTAAGGAAAACCGGCTTGTATTCATATTATACGTCGCACCACCCTGGAATAATAACAGTCAAGATCTCTCTTCATTTAATAAATTAATTAAATTAAGAAGGGAGTTTTATTCAAAAAGTAATTTGTTATATGAAAAGTTACGTCGAAATATTTTCGTCAGTTGAGGTAGTGGAGTTACCAAAGTCGTAAAAAATTGGATTGCTTAAAATATTTCTTTATCTGTACTGTTCAGAGGTGTTGAAAGTATTACTGTTCAGCAGTTTTACTCACTCGTCTACTGGTGAGATGTTACACAGTGAGAAGTAGGAAGACATTTATGGCATTTATAAATTTTCACCTAATAGTGTCTCATATTCGTATTATATGTTTTAACGATTTAATGAATTACAGTTAATAACGCGATTCTGTTGTTTGCGTTTTCTTTCCCCTCCCTTTTTTGTTAAGATTTTTACGTTAGTTACATGGAGCCCGTTTTAAGTCATGTTATTAGAAGGTGGTGCTAGTTTCCCTAGCCTAAAGAAAAGTCACCAAATAACACAGTCTTTAGCACGTATAAACATGAATAAATCACTTAAAAAGTGATAGAAACCGCGCTTTCATTTATTACTTTCCCTAAATCTCAGTGTTTCAGCTTTTCACTAGAAGCGCTTTTACAGGAAAGATGTTATCTGTATTTGAAACAGAGAAGATCTTGCTTTATCAAAAGCATAATTAACTCATTCCCTATAATATTTCCTAAAATAAAAGTTGATCAAATTCCAACAAATTTTAAGTAACTCAAATTCATCTGAATATAGTTATTCTAAAAGTTATTAGTAATTCGAAAAGTTATTTAAAGCGAATGGTAGCGGCAATGATGGAGTGAATCACATTCTTCTTGAGTATATTCACCGTGTTCAGCAGAGAATAGTACTTCAGGCTACTTTAAAGGACCTGTCTGCGTCTTCGCCGCCAATTTTTTTCTGGACTAGAGACAACTTCGGCTTTTCAGTTTCGTACTCAATTTAGATTCAACTTTTTTTTATTCAATTATATCTTCCCTTTTCCTTCTTTGTAATGTTATTGTTCTTTTCATTTATTTATTTATTATCACGCTAGTACTGTAATTTACTTACGTAATATTCGTCATGTATTTTGTGGAATGCGAGGAGATAACAATAAAAACAAACGAAAAAAAATAGACTGTAGATTTGGATGTATAATGTCAATACAGTTTAGTTTGAATTATCTTTCTTTTTTTTCCTCTTGATAAATGAAAGAAATCAGAATATTTTTTCAAGTTATCTTTCTCAAAATTAAATATAAATTGCCTTACCTTCTTTTTCTTTAATTAGAAATTTTAAAATACACTAAAATCACAACTTCCATTACTTCCTTTTGCAATCTACGTTCTATCAATCGTTCAGTCTTAAGGTATGCTAATACCAAACAGATGAATCATTGGCTGACCTGAATACGTTCCCGCTGTATTAAATTAGGTGTGAAAATTCATTGCGCTCTGCTTTTAATTGTTTGGGAAAGTATTTCGAATTTCGTTTTCACGCTTAAAAGACAAATGAAAACAAAATATAATTATAAAGTAAGTAGGGTGTTTCCAGAGTTTTAGGAATTTAGGTATAACTTTTATTTCGTCAGTTTTCATCCCTATTTACAATGCAGTTTTTCAACAAAATCTCCATTTAATTAAATACAATTAATTATCCCCACGAAAAGCTAATTTTTTAAAGCCATTTTCAAAAATTTCGGTATTTCCTCAATCCACCTAATTAAGGCATAATTAAACTCTCAAATCTATAACCCCGAAAGGTTTTTTTTTGGGGGGACAGAATATTTCTCGGACATCTTGAACAATGTCTGAAGACAATGTCTGTCTCTTTCCACCAAAAGAAAATAGTTTTGTTCTTTGTGTTTCCTATGGCTACAAAAATACACCTTTATCAGTTAAACAGCTGAATAGGCCTAAACGGTCCTTCACGGCATAGCTGCATAAACATGTCAAGACTTGTTTCTGCCCGATAGTGTTGCTTACAATTTCTAGCAATAAAACTAGAGCTCAGTTTTAGAACTTTGGAAATATTCCACGGCAAAAATATACTTATGACTAAATTTTAACTCTCAAATCAGAAAGAACCTATATCTAAAGAATAAGAACTGTGTTGAACTTTTAAAGTTAATTTCATAGATATGCATAAAATCTGGTGAATAGAATGTCTAGTGCCTAGTGTTTTTAGTGTTTTTTTTTATGTTAAAATATACTAGTCCTAACTGATAAAGCCGGGTGGGCTTTGTGGAGGACTGTCTAAGGAAAACAGGTACATATTCACTTTATGCATGGGAAAATGTACGAAAAGACAGTTAGCCGGGGTACTAGCTACCGAAGCTCAGTGGTCTGCCACAGGTAATCTTTTAAGAGATAAAATATTTGTCAACTAAAATGCTGTGCAGATTGGCCGTAACTGCACATCACTAAATTCTGAATTTTCGGAATACCTGTATTTAGGATACAGGTAGTTCGATTTGATTTATTTGATTAGGGCAAGGCAAGCGAGGCTTATCTCTCTCTAAGGGCAGAAATGCTTTCGTGACTCTGTAAGAGATGCGACTTAATGACTCTGTAACAGAAACCAGCTCGTATTCACTTTATATATGGCTCATCAGCGGCTGAGCTATGAAACAGTTCAACACTGGTAATTCGACTTGTATTAAAATCCTGGCAAACGGGCTGAATACAAGGGCATTTTTGTGGTTTCTTCCATGTGTAACGTGGATAAGAACCATATTCCCTTGAAAAATCCTCCACGAAAGCATTCCTCTTTATAAGCAGGTATCTTTCTCGTGCTTATAGTAATCATAATTACTTTAAACATGGGGTTAGGTTATTTGTACATGGCCAGGGCTATCTGCTTAAGGGGCGTTGGGTGACTTTGTTAAGGACCACGAAAGCCAACCATGCAACCAGCTGCGATTAATCCAGATCAACCTCCCAGCTTCCAGCGTTTTTAACCACTCGGCCGCTGGTGGAACTTACACATAGAATAATCACGAAAATCCCCGTATAACTAGCCAGTCTGTCGAGATTTAAACGCGAGTGGGAATACTAGTGTTCAGTGTCAGTGTAGTCCTATCCATCGGTCTACTAAATTACTACTGTCTAGTGAACTAATCTGCAGATAACTATATCTCTTTCACGCAAGAGTAGGAGAGGTTTCAGTGTTGGCAAATAATTTTTTAAGAGATGTACAGTATTCTTAGCCGCTCAGACAAGATAGTGGTTAGAGACGCTGACTACCGTACCAGTCCGGGATCGAATCCTGAAGAAAGTATGAGTGTTTGTAAATGTACAGTGTCTGTGCGGCATGAGAACATTCAAAATATACGGCGAGTCGAAAGTTCTCTCAAATGCTTGGTGGTATAAAAAGAGGTGTGGAAGACCCTCCACCCCCCCGGATTGCCGTCCTTCAAAATTGGGGCGGAAGTCATTTTGTCATCTATGGTGTTTAAGGCTCATGCCAACGACAAACGCAGTCTTTCACTACTTGCCACGATGCAATTCGTGGCAGTAGGGATTCTTCTCATTAGGTCAGACAACTGAGATTGACCACAACAACATCAACAAAAAAGGACTCTTATATAATGTGCTCAAAAATACAGAAAACTGACATTTTCATAATAATGAAATTAAGATTTGTAATGATATTTAGCCTCTGTTGTTTGCAATTAATTTACTTACAAGTTTCTGCAGTTAATTTACAATATCTTAACCTCTGAAAATTAAACAAAAATCACTCAACTTAGTGTTTAAACTGAAGCATATATTTATTAACACATTAATGATAAAAATGCCTGATGGCTTCCTATCTAATCTATCACCGAAATGTCACGCAATAAAATACGTTTTAGTTCGGATTCCGCTTGGTGCTCCCGACGTCAAAATGCTAATTGAAGTATGAATTTACTTAGAGAGAATGTGTTATTCTCTTGTGATTTTACTTTTTCATTTCTTAAACATTTGACCGAATGAGCACCATTTTCCTACTCCCTCAGCCTAAGTTAAGTTCTCGCAGAAATATTCTGAGCACGTGAAATTCATTTTTAACTTGAATAACGCGGAAGCATTACAGTAGTTTCTTTGAAGCTGCGTCAAATGTACTTAATATCAGATGTGTTTGCCATCCTTTTTTATTGAAAAACGAACTTGACTGTCAATCACTTCCTTGAATATGACAACATGATTACGTAATCACTGTGGCTGATGTTCAAATATTATACATGTGTCGGTACTTATGAACGAAGTGCACAAACACTAAGAATGCGGATATCTCATCAAAAAATATATTTATAAATATGTTTGATCGAGAATTTGGGTTTCTTAAATGTTTTTAATTGAGAGAAGAGTAATTACTAAGTAGAATGTCTATCATAAATAAGAGAGCAATTTTAATGAAGAAATTTGGCTTTTTAAAAATTATTCTGTGTTAAACGCAACTTATTTCTAAGTATTTCTTTCAGTCTCCCTTCTATCTAAATACTTGCAACTTTTTAAATAAAATTAATTTTGTACACCTTTAACAAACATACATGAAAATGTATTTTTTTTGGAGTGAAAAACACAGTAAATTTAGTTTTTTAGTATAGGCATTTCGGCGGTATTTTTTGAATTTATTATTAGAGCAGAAATGGCATTTTTTCTATTTAAATGCGGGTTCAAACCCAGGCGAACGGGGTACCTGTCTAGTTGATTTTTCCTATAGGTAACTTGAATACGCGCCAGTTTTCTTTAGCAATTCTTCCACGAAGGCATACCTCCCCTTAGGCAGATAGAACTCGTGTGTTTTGCCATAATCGACCATTCACTTCAGTGTGGTCTTCAAACTTTGTCGACTCATGAAACCCTTAGAACTATGAGTTTTTTTCGGAGAATCTCATCATACCCTTATAAAAATGTATCTTAAAATAATATTTAAATCAGATCAATGTGCTATAGGTACTTTACGTAAAGAAAATTAAGCAAAAGTGTTATGTGTTTAATTAAAAATATTTAATATAAAATTAATATAAGTTACATACTAATAGCATTAACTCGTGCTCCAGGTAATTCCTACCCTTGCCTTATGTTTAGTGGCCGATGTGTGCTTGCATTTTCTTTTTACAGACTGTGGAAGTCTAGCTACATGATGTTATCTACAGTCGCATTTAATTTTTCGGCCGGTAAATTTGTTTCTATTGTTACGTGCTTACGGGTTCGTTATATATTGAATGCACAAGTCGTTAAAAAGTTAACAAAAATTTATTCTTTCCACAAGAAATAAATTAAAATGCTGAAATATTTCTTCACAAATCTTCGCACAATATCACAATAGCTCAAACGTTTAGCAAAAACTCAGTGCAAAACAGATAAAATAGTTCTATCTCACAGCGAAATCGCTACAATCAATACAGCATTAAGTAAACAAACAGCAGTTCGTTTTTTTACAGCTGCAAGTATAACAGCAACAACAACAACTAACTCACTAACTGAGATGAGGTGTTTCACCTCGGCTTTTATAAGCTTTTTTTAATTATCAGTAGAACAATCTCGATTTTTCTAGATTTTTCTGGATGGCAACAGAAATTACGAGATATTTATTTATTAAGCATTAAATGCACGCGCTCTTTTATTTTTATTGCTATTTTTTTTT
>KK112776.1:680414-723885 GCA_000611955.2 Stegodyphus mimosarum
CACAAGAAATAAATTAAAATGCTGAAATATTTCTTCACAAATCTTCGCACAATATCACAATATCTCAAACGTTTAGCAAAAACTCAGTTCAAAACAGATAAAATAGTTCTATCTCACAGCGAAATCACTACAATCAATACAGCATTAAGTAAACAAACAGCAGTTCGCTTTTTACAGCTACAAGTATAACAGCAACAACAACAACTAACTCACTAACTAACTGAGATGAGGTGTTTCACCTCGGCTTTTATAAGCTTTTTAATTATCAGTAGATCAATCACGATTTTTCTAGATTTTTCTGGATGGCAACAGTAATTACGAGATATTTATTTATTAAGCATTAAATGCACGCGCTCTTTTATTTTTATTCCTATTTTTTTTTCGACGTAGCTTTCTCTTCAAAAATCGTCTGCGTTGCTAAGGCAACATGAAGCAAATCTAATTACAATTCTAAATAAATAGCCAAATAAATGTGAAATTCGTAACACTATATTTTATTTTTATAGCCACGTATGTTGAAAAAGATTTTTCACTGAAACACGTAGCTCCAAATGGCATTGAAATGCTTATAGCTGTGTGAGAAACTTGTAGGTAGTCTGCATGAATCTGCAATTAAAAATTCAGGAGCTTCCCTCTCTTAAATTTAGATTTTAAAGTGGAATCTGTTGATATGTTGATAAGTTATTCCCTATCCTTCGTTAACAAACCTTCTGATTTATTGTAGTACTTGAACGGATTTTTTATCCAGTGATACTTGGTTTTCCCTTCTGGAAAATATTCTCTTACAGTTTTTTCCAATTAAAAAAGATGTTCTATTATATATTTTTTAACATTGCCGTCTAAATGTAATTTCTTTTCCATTAGAAAAGTGTTTAGTTTTGCAACGAATGGCACGTCATTCTTTTTGACATATGCCATATGTCGAACTTTTATTTTGGCCCGCAGAACTTCGAAACACAGTTTGAAGACCACCGAGTTAAATGAACAATAACTTTATGCAAGCTTATATGAAATGAGTAATGATTAAGAGAATAAGATTGCTGTAAGATAATAATTTGCACCAAGTCCGGCTACCGACAAACGGCTGTCTGCATGAAGCTTTCGTATAATACTACCTAGTTTCCTACAAGAACGCCTCCGCGGAGTCGCCTACCAGTTGCCGAGCGGTAAATTTGGTTTGGTTTATGTGTTTATGGCAAAGCAAGCGAGGCCTGTCTGGTTAAAGGGAGGAATGTCTTCGTGGAGAACTTTCTAAGGAAAGCTGGCTCGTATGTACACTGGTGTGCAAAAATTAAGGACGAAGTCGAAAAATTAGCATATCAGCTGAACGAAGAGGCAGAGCGGACAGAAAGACCAATCAGGAGATTAAGTAAGGTGATGTACGGTAGCACATGCGCAGATATGCAGGTAGACGTAATGGGGGAGTGCCTGAGTAGTATAAAGCATGTTGTCGGTGTAAGATTAGTATTTCTGGCAAAGAGATTGCACACCGTATAGCAGTTAAAATCACACCGAGTTGCTGCCTCAGCGAGAAATGGCGAATAATCAATCTGTTAGACGACATCTGGGTGCTTTTACCCGAGATCGAATCATTGGGAAGTTGGAGGAAGGCCGCAGTGTGACAAGTGTGGCTGCAGAGTTCGGAATTGCTCACAGCATCGTTTCACGACTTTGGAGACAATTTCAAACTACAGGAACAGCTATCCGGGGGTTTAGTAGTGGTCGTCCACGAGGAACCACACCCGCAGATGACCGGTATATTGCCTTACAGGCCAGAAGAAACAGGCGGCAGACAGCGGGAGAAATCGCTAGACACACGACACAGGCGACTGGACGACCGATATCGCGTTTTACCGTGGCCAGAAGACTGCACGGTGGTGGTCTGTTTGCACGACGCCCTGTACGGTGTGTACCTCTAACGCCTGCCCATCGGAGAAGGCGTTCTCTGTGGTGCCGGGAACACCGGAATTGGAGAGACAATGAATGGGGACGAGTACTCTTTACAGATGAGAGCAGATTTAGTCTGAGTTGCGATTCTAGACACATACACATCTGGACAGAGCGGGGAACACGCAATAACCCCTTCAACATCATCAAAAGGGACTGTTTTGGAGGTCGCGGAGTTCTCGTTCGAGCAGACATAATGCTTGGTAGCCGGACCGACCTTCATATCTCCCAAGGAGGTTCGTCACCTGGGACTGCTATTGTAACGAGGTTCTTCTTCCTTACATGCGTCTTTTCACAAGGGCTATGGGTCCTCAGTTCCTCTTCATGGACGACAACGCTCCACCTCATCGCACAGTTACTGTCGAAGAGCTGTTGGAGAGTGAAGATATTGAACACATGGATTGGTCGGCAAGGTCTCTGGATCTAAATCCCGTCAAGCATGTACGGAACTTACTAGGGAGACCCGTGGCAGCACGTAACTTATCGCCAGTAACGATTCCGAAACTGCGATTGGTGCTACAAGAGGAACGAGCAGCAGTGTCTCAACAGCTCATTAACAACCACATATCCAGCATGCACAAATGATGTGAAACCTGCCTAGCAGTCAGGGGAGATCATATCCCCTATTAAAGACCGGATGTTTCTTGCTGGACACCCATCACAGGGATGTTTCGGCCTTCAGTCGCATTGCGCTCCATGCTACTTTTTCAATAAAGCTTCTTTTTATCCCTCTGATTTCTCTTTTAGTAAGTGTTGCTTACATTACTCATGTCCTTACGTATTGGGGATCTTATGGTATTAAATGTGTTGATTTGGAAAGCTTTTGTACAAAGTTATATTGAAAAAACCGTCTCGTCCTTAATTTTTGCACACCAGTGTATGTTAAACATAGAGAAATCTATAAAAACCCATGCAGCCAGCCCGTTCGTCTGGAATCGAACCGAATTTGAACTACGTTCAGCCTTGTGTGCTCAGCGGCTTTACCACTCGGCTATTGGCGGAAGGCCGAGTAGTATATTCACTGAACACTGGTAATTACACACTTCAAATTTCGGTGAACGTTCTAATCGCATGGGAGTTTTCATGGTTTTCCTCATGTTCAATGTTATTACGAGAGAGTTTTCCTTAAAAAATTCTTGAAGGCATTTCGTTCCTTAGGCAGACAGCCCTTGTGTATTACATCGTATTCAAATAACCTGACCTCCGCGAAGGCATGCCCCCCAAATGTAAAGTACTTTCGTACTTCTTCACGAGCAATTAATTAACCAACTAAATCAAGATTCTTATTAAATCGTCACAGTAAGTTAACACCGTCACTTTTATTCCGGGCATTTACAGAACTATTTAAAGGCACTTTTCAGTACTTTGATCCTCCGATTCTCTCTCTTCTCGGTTTGAACATTCTGTAGAAATGGGCTGTTCTTCAGCGTATATTCGTGTATACACGCTACAAAAAACAGCTCATGCATGCATGACACGAGTTTTAATACATGGATTTACACATTTTATATTTAATTGCCATTTCGCTGATCAGTATTTCCTCAAATGGAATTTTCTTTTGCGCGGGGAGGCGGATTGTATTGTAATTGGAACACGACAGTACTTTGAATGCAAATGTAGCTGAACGAATGTTTTTCGCCAGCTACAAACACGCCAATGAGTTGGCAACTTTTCGTGGCGGGTTACTGATAATCAGTACCCTTTTTCCTTAAATTTTGGTTAAATGATTTAAGTTTATCTTCAATTTCTTTCACTGGTTGAATTAGCAACTTAATTAATCAGTCTAACTTAGGCTGTTTAAGAAAAAGTGCAAAGGTCTCACTCTTATTGTATAGAGACTGGATTCTAATCTACAGTACTGATGAAAATTGGAAATCGTCGAAATATAAGTCAAGCCTTTAAATTCCCATTTTGGTACCAGAAAAACACAAAAGACATATTCGAATGTGAAATTAAACAGCATATTTTATATGCACAAGAGTATGCAAAATTAACAAACACTTTGAAAAACACGAAAAAATAGTCAGCAAAAAGGATTACGTGTTGACTACTATGATTCTGTATCTTTAGAATGAGGAGGATCTAAGGGAATACCTGTGTATAAAAAAATAAGCCTTCAGGGAAGGAACATCTTCAATCGAAAATTTCTAACAAATTCTTAAATTATGCAATCAAAAATAAAAGCAGCTCTACCAGTACAACAGAAGAAAACTAAACGAATTAACAAAACTGAATATAAGGATAGATTGACGTCGTTGATTGACGTAAATTTTGCATCGATCAATGTTGTTTTTTCTTATACTGAATCTTATCTGGCGCTTCATTCTTTCCTAATAGACTAATTAATAAGACTTCTATTATATGCTAGAATACAAAGTGTTAATATAAAACATTTATAGAAAATTCATATACGTGACCTGAATTTTTTGACTAATTTTGACCTGCTTAATAGACGCTACTGCACAAATATATTTATTACCTAAACCTTTATTTAGGATTCTGTCACATTTGCTACCCCTCACCTACTATACGGCGATATTTTTTCATTCTGATTAACTGTAGGCTTTACAAAATTACTACGGCATGAAAACCTTAACCCACATTGCTGCCTATCTTTTAATATATTTAAGAAAGATGGTATTTCTTATAACATTCTTGTAGACAGATTTTAATATCTTTAAGGTTTGCATTTTTTAAAATTCAAGTTATTATTCAAGAAATCTAATTTCATGTAGCTTTGCGGCTTAGTGAAAAAAGCAAAATTAAAAGCTTTACTCATTCAATACATCTACCAATGACCTTTAGTGACTAAAACAATTGAACACTAGAAGTTTTCATGCAAGTTCGATTGCCTCGATAGAGATCAATGCATTATTTTATCTATCAACTCTAAAAAACAACAGAAAGACTTTGAGTGCTTATAGTAAGTTCATATGATTGAGTAATAACATTATATAAATAGATGTTAAATGCAAGTCTATAATACGAACCATACAGACATCAGCGAATCTCGTAATTGTGCTCCTCCTGCTTGGGCGCATTGTTAGAAGCGACAAAAAGACTTCCATGAAAAAGAAGAAGGCTTCCATGACGCTTTTCAACATACCTAAGTCAAATCGCCTAAGCTGAAAATCAGACCGTTTGAAAGCGTCTGTCAGAGTAAGCCATACTTCTGGCTTGCCGGTGCGCCCATCATGCTAGAACCAAATTGTATCCACTAAATATCCTGCCCGTACTTCTAGCCAAAGATTCAAATTCGTGGGTTCTGAAGATTTTCCTTATCCCGCAATAACCTTTCAGCGTCTGTGACATGTTGTTTGAATGAAGGCTCTGTGTACTGATTGCCTGACTCCCAGCTCGTCATAGATGCAGGTATGCCACGGATGCGCAAGTGAATTTTGGCAGAGTTGCTAACTCAGATTGCGAGAATGCAATATACTCCACCCTACAGAAACGGGACGTCTAGCTAAAATAAGTCAGTTTTTGCAAGAAACTTCTTCATGAACGCATCCCAACCAAGGCAGAAAGCCTTCGAGTTCTTTCCTTAGTTTTTGTTTATTTTTGCTCCAGCGGCCGATCTCACATTCAGCGAAGAACTGAATGAACACATGTGTCATTCAACCATTCCATCACTCAATCCGCCGTCCATGGTGCAACACATGATACGACAGATTTTGTACACGCAAATGAAAGTTGAAGACAATAAGAACCAGTCAAGTCCGAACCCGCATCCGATGTGTAGAATTCAGCTTTTATTATCCATCATACCAGCAGGAGAGGCACTGTTCCTTACAAACTGTCTGTTTGTCAAGATTCAAATATTTATTACCGGTTGTTTGCAGAAAAACTTTTATGAATTCTCCAATTTGTATTATTTGCATACGAACCAGTTTTCATATCGCACTTTGTCTTAATCATTTATTCATATTAAATGCTCGCTACAGAGAGGAATCGTTGCAGTTTGAAATGAACTGTTATCCATTTAAGCAAATTATCCAAAGATTTTAAAAAATAATTCTGTAAAAAATGCTTGAAACTTTTTTGAACCGATATGCTAACAATGAAACCTTCTGAACATCATACAATAATCTTTCACAAAAAGTATAAACTAATTTTCTTAAGAAAATTTCCTCCGAAATTATAACTTCACAAGCAAAAAGCTCTGGTATTCACTGCCGAAAATAATTACTTACTATCATACTTCTAGAAAAGAAGGGTCTCGGCTCTTTCTCGGCTCTATATTCTTTCCAATGATTAGCTGCAAATTGTTCTTTGCTCTTATGAAGAGCGTAGTATGGTAATTTACATCCCACTTCATTATTAGATGAAAAACTGGTAATAGTTTTTCCCCCAGCTGCTGGATACTTCACTAAATTAAGCATTCATCATAAATGATCGAGCATGTCGGTCATTTAATCATGCCATCACCAAGAATGTTTTCCGGGTGCACCATTGAGGGCGACCAACTTCAACCCTCTAGAAAGGGGAAGCTCCATTTCAATTTTGTTGAAAAACTTTCCGAGGGACGGACCGAGAGCTTTCACCAGCTTTTCTCTACCACCAAGCACTCAAAATAATTTTCAGCTTGACAATGTATTAAGTGCAGCCATATTCCAAAGAGACTATGCATTTATAAACATCCAAGACTCTTTGCAGGATTCGAACCCGAAGCTAAGGCTATGGCAACCAGCTACCTTACCATTATATGAACAAGGCGACAGATTCAAAATCTAGTCATTTCTTTTAATAAAATTTGATCTGTTTATAAAATAGCCCGCATTCGTACCTCAGGATAATAAATACCAGTTTCAAATCCGTTTAAAAATTTTAAAATATTTCCTTGAAATTTATTTCAATATAGTTTTAAAGTTTCTATAAACTAAAACTGGAAAACTTGATTGATTCCAGATAAACTTGTTTATTAAAATTCCTATTATTCTACCGTGTATTTCATTTGCGAAACATGTATCTTTAACAAACAGTAATCCTGTTAGCAACTGAAACATGTACACGCTTAGAGCGGTTTTTGCTGACAGGATAGTAAAGTGTTAAACAAAAGAGATAAGAATAGCTCCTGGAGAAGAAGACTGATAACTAAGGCTATATAAAGTTACGTAGACAAAAACGTACGCATTTAATCAAAGGTCTAGTTTGATTTATAAATAAAGTTTTAATTATGAAATTTTCTTCTGGCAATATATATTATTTTATATGTTTTTGTTAAATGTTTCGAAACATGCAATTCTTTCCAATTTTCCAAAGCAAGAACTAAGAACAATAAAAGCGATTACTTTAAACATTATTATTCTTAAAAGCTATTAATTGAACTTATTTTATTAATAAAAGTTTCTTGAAATGATTAATTAATAGCACAAATAGTGAAGCTGATTTGAAAAATTTTACTGTGCATATGTTATAGTATACGTACTATATATGTAATGAAGCAGACTTAGATGTAATGATGTTATAGAAAGATTGATTGCACAGAATGTTGATCCATAATGAAGAGCCAATTTAGCAGCCAAGGCAGATTAAATATTGATCTTTATTTCAGTAAATAAAAAATGCGGCCACAGACAACTTCGTACTCTAATTCGTACCTATTTCAAAACGTTTACACTTTGGATAGCTTTGAGGTAAAAAGAGCAGCAGCAGTCTAGCTAGGCCGAAGTGCAGAAATCAAGTAAGTTGTGTTCAGGATAAAATTTTAATTCAGAATGAGTGTTAGTTTCGGTTCTCAATGCATTTGACTGGATAATTAATGATGCTGTAAAATTCTTAATAGTTGTTTAAGTTGTAGTACCATATAGCTCACCAGCATTACGTAACGAGTCATTTGACATGGATTAATCTGAAAATAACGCAGTCCACAAAAAAGTTACAACTTTCAGAATAGATAAGAGAAATACTCAGATTAGAATTATTAAGGGGATACTGTTAATTTAAATTATAATTTATATTTACAATTTGCATATTTTTTAAACCCTTCTTACATATATGTACATCAGAAGCAAAAATCAAATTACTGTTTTAAAATACTCATAAATCTGCAGTAACATAAAATAATTAATTAATATTTAAATTTGCTTATTTAAATTATAATTTAGATTTACGTATTTTTTATTTTACATATATGCATACATACCGGGTGATCAAAAAGTCAATATAAATTTGAAAACTTAATAAATCACGGAATAATGTAGATAGAGAGGTAAAAATTGACACACATACTTAGAATGACTGCCATTCGCGTGCCACTGTTAAAACACCACCGTGCCACACTCTGGCACGTGTGCCGCGGGTTGACCATCCCTGGTCTAGGTGTACTCTACCCCTTCTGAAGTTAATTCTTAAATTCTAATGCATACGAGTATTGCTTACATACCTTTATCTTTACAAACATCATTATTGATTATATTTGATTCTGTCCGTATCTTAAAGCATTTTAATCACTCTCTTGACTACATGAAATTTATAAACTTTAAAAAAAATGGCTCTCTGTAACTTATTATTAGTGTATTTAAAATAGTTATAATGCGTTCTAGTTCTTTGTTTAAATTCATTACTTTTCAATGAATATGCATGTTTTCGTTATGTCATGAATTCAAACTTTATTGAAAGTAATTTTTAAACAGGCCGGTTAACTTAAAAAAATGCAACCTTTACATCGAGATTTCAACAAAATACTCGCAAATGTGAATAATCGTTTTTTTATCAGATTATCTCCCTGTTCATATTACTCTGTTATTCCAGAGTTTATAAATAGGTAATGGTATGTTTGCTGCCATATCCGGTTAACGTATTTCTCTGTTTCTTATCTTGTTTCTCTTGAGGAATTCTTATCAAATTTCTGTGGGAAACACCTTCCATCAGACTTACATTATGTTTCACATTTGTATCAGAAAAACTAGCTTAGATAGAAACGTCTCGGCAAAGTAATATGGATTTAAGTATTTTATGCCAGACTGTATAAGGTTGTAGTTTTAGTAAAAGGGAAGAAAACTTAAATACAGATTCAGAATTCAAACAAATTTTAGTGCGAATTCAGTAAGAGCAAATATGAACTCCAAATAATTTTTAAGTCTTTGAAATTCAATACTTAGTTTATTCATGTGTATTTTTCATAAATAAGTAAAAAGCAGAGAGATAACAAAAACAAAATAGTTTAATTTATTGCTCATTTTAATTGTCTTGTAGACTGTACTGGAGATCACCTAGTGGCCAAGAGGTTGGCAATTGATAAATAAAATAAAATGAATATTCTCACAGATTATAGTTTTAAGAGACAGTATTAGGTAAAAGATTTTGTTCTGCAGTTAAATCTATCAGTTTAAAAATAAGTGCTAAGAAATTCTCTACCAATATAAAATTTGTCAATTAGGGAATAAATGCTTATTTACTGAAGCTGATAACCATTTACTGTAAACCTTACTCACATTTTTAACAATAAGTCAAGTGCCCTTTTAATTATGTTTACACTTTTTATAACACCAGGAACAAACATGATATGGAGTAAAGAGGCATACACTAGATAAATAACAATAACTAGTTTCGTCAAAGGCCGAATGAATCAAACGCTGAACACTGGTAGCTTAACCGCGGTTCCAGCCCCAGCGGACGGCTTTGCATATGCGTTTTCGTGACTATCCTAATGTTTAATGTAAGTACTAATCAGATTTCTTTTAGAAAGTCTGCCTCGGAGACATCCCTTCACAAACATCTTGTGCTTAGTCGTTTGCAGTTAAACAAACAAACAATATAATTATTTTCATTGATTTAAAAAGAGGAAACATCTATTATTTAGATATAGATGTGATAATTTTGAGTGGGAGACTGAATGAATTAGAAGATTGCAACGTAGATCAAGAAGATACCGTTAAACGGTGGGATGCTTATTTGCCTCATAATTACATTGTGTCGATTCGCAAAAAGAAATAAAGGAAACAGTTTGATGAAAAGAACACATTAATTTATTTGCGAACATTCTTGCGGTCCACATTATTCCTGGGCGCGGGATACTCCCAACAATTTTTGTATATAGCAGTTTACATCTTAACAATGAACAAAGCAAAGAGCTTCCTTGCACATTTCCTAGCAACAAGCAAAGCGGTATTCATTGCAAAAATTTATTTAATCTGATTAGCTGAGATTTCATGGTATCGCAGGTATGGTTATGTAAACGAATTAATTATCAGATGAAGCCCTCTAGATTTAAAGTTTGGAAGGGGACGTAACCCAATTAAAAACAGGAACTGAAAGGACTATTGCTAAAGTTAGCAATTTTCTTTCCTTTTCTTTCTTGATATTGCTTTTAAAGAACTTTGAATTTCAGTGATGAATTTTTCCATTGGTCTATCCCCACTTACATCTTGTCGGCTAGTACATGTTAGATAAAAAATACGTAAATATAAAATATAACTTAAATTAGCAATGTCTCGTCAATTCCTCTTTTTAATTGTGTACTCTCTATTATAAAAGTAGTGATACATTTTTCTGGACTGCGTCATTTCTAGATCAACCCTATCATATGACTTTTACATAACGATGGTTGCGTAGCTAATTCGTAACTTAACTCAAAACTTCGAGAACCGAAAATTTCTCTTAATAAGCTGCCATATTGGAATAACTGCGCACTTTGTTTCTACTTCTGTTCTCGCTAAGACGCTGCTTTCTGCTTCTCTTCCTATCGCAACAATATCTAAAATATAACTGTTCTAGAATAGGAACGATTAATATGCCAAGTATTTGTGGCCACAAATGTGTAGTGAAATAAAGATGATTATTTAACCTGCATCCTCAGCTGCCAGTTTGCTCTCTAATATAGATCAACATCTCTATCTATGTAATCTGAATTTTCATATCATTACGTTTAAGTCTGCTTTAATATAGTGTATATATATAATATATATATATATTATATATATACATGTAAGGTATAGGAAAATATGATGGCTGCGTTGAGAAATAATTGGCAACCTCAAAATTGACTATTTTAGATTTTATGTTCTTCCCCCAAGTTCATCCTTTCTCTCAAATTCAAGATGTTTCCAAATTACATAACATTGCTTGAAAAAGGTAACTAAAACTAAAATTAACCAATCACGGATTATCTTCGCTTTTGCACCTGCTTAGCATAAATATTGCTTCGCGAACAATGACGCCTTCTCTCTCTGAAATGACGTCGTATCTTTTTATCTGTATATATAAAAATTATTTGTATTTAACTATGATCGAAAAGTAATTTGTCTGCCAAAGAAATGATTTTTGATTGCCTAAAAATAAAGATGGTTATTCGCCAAAATTAGTTTTGTTAACGTCTTCTTTCCCTCATTTTTCACTCAACCATGACGATTGCAAGCTTCTAAAACTACCAGTGTTCTCTACGCAGTTAAAATACTACATATATACAGGGTGATCAAAAAGTCAGTATAAATTTGAAAACTTAATAAATCACGGAATAATGTAGATAGAGAGGTAAAAATTGACACACATACTTAGAATGACATGGGGTTTTATTAGAACCAAAAAACAGTTCAAAAAATGTCCAACAGATGGCGCTGGACAGCAAAACGTCAGTGACTGCGCATGAAAATCGTGTATAAAAGGAACTGTAATGAGAGATAGAATCAGATGCACCAGCAGTCGCAGCATGTTCACGTTACCTGAAAAGGCGTTTTTAGTGAAGCTGTATGCTGTTGCGGTGTGGGCGTTTCAAAAGATGGCGGAAGATGACGATTGGTTGAGTAACCTGTGGTGTTGGCTAGGTCCGTTGCAGGTGTGGCGAGAATGATTTCGAAGTTCAAGGCCACGGGTTGTTTACAAGATAGACCCCGTAGTGGCCGACCGAGCACAAGGCGTAATGCTGCTGAGACAGTTCAAGAAGAAATGGAGACTGTAGCGGGTTCGTCTATGCACGGGGAAGTCAGCGCTCGTGCAGTCGCACGTCGCACCGACATTCCATACACTACTGTTTGGTTGGCACTTAAGCGTACCCTCCGATGCTATCCTTACAAAATCGATCGGCATCATGAACTGTTTGTTACTTGGCGATTTAGTGAAGGGGATGGCATTTGCGGTGTGGGCGTTTCAAAAGCTGGCGGAAGATGACGATTGGTTGAGTAACGTGTTGTGGACCGATGAAGCTCATTTCACGCTCCGAGGGTCTGTCAATGCCCACAACTGCAGAATTTGGGCTACCGAAAATCCTAGAACTGTCGTGGAAACTCCATTGCACGACGAGAAAAGTCACGGTATGGGTTGGATTTACCACGTCTACTGTTGTCGGGCCTTTTTTCTTCGAGGAAATGCGTGATTCTGGTTTTGTAACTGCTACCGTGACGGGTGAGAGGTACGCCGATATGTTACAGAATCGCATCGTCCCAGCCTGGCTGATAAACACCTGCTGGAACGTACGATTTTTATGCAGGATGGCGCTCCACCCCATATTGCTAGACGCGTGAAAGATCTCTTGCGAGCGTCGTTTGGTGATGATCGTGTGCTCAGCCGCCACTTTCGTCACGCTTGGCCTCCCAGGTCCCCAGATCTCAGTCCGTGCGATTATTGGCTTTGGGGTTACCTGAAGTCGCAAGTGTATCGTGATCGACCGACATCTCAAGGGATGCTGAAAGACAACATCCGACGCCAATGCCTCACCATAACTCCGGACATGCTTTGCAGTGCTGTTCGCAACATTAATCCTCGACTACAGCTGTTGTTGAGGAATGATGTTGAACATATTGAGCATTTCCTGTAAAGAACATCATCTTTGCTTTTTCTTAATTTGTAATGCTAATTATTGCTTTTCTGATTAGATTATTGCTTTTCTAATTATTGCTTTTCTAATAAAGCTACCCGGAGAGGTGTTAGGATGGCAAATATGAATTCATCCTGATCGCAAATTGACATTTAAAGGCCATTAAAATTAGCCCTGACTTTCCTACTGATGGAGGTCCCCGACATTTCGAAAAGTGGCATAAGGCATGGAATATCGGATGTTTAGAAATGCACTGGGCGTTTTGAAATGGCGCATTTTCGTGGCTACCGCAAAACATCCGACGGATGCCCGGCGCATTTCAAAACTTCGAATTTCCGAACGGTGCCCACGTTACGAAACTTTGGGCAACTTCATTATCAGGAAAGTCATGACTTATTTTAAAGCTTATGGTATTTAAATGTCAATTTGCGATTATGATGTCAATTTGCGATCTTTCATCCTAATACTTTGCGGATGGATGGTTTTCTTGCGAGAGCCCTAACAAACACCAGCTCGTTAGGGATTGCATTTTTGACCCTTCACTGCTATAGAATTCCGTGATATCTAGGCGTACTCTACCTCTTCTAGAAGTTTGTTCCTCTACTTTTGAATCACTCTGTATATATTCTCCAATTTTTGCCTTTAACTGCAGCTCATTTGCCGTCCAAAATTGGAAAATGCTTAAAACATATCTTTCTTAGTATAGTGAGAAATCAACTTTTACACTGTAATTAATCTTTTGCTGCATTTGTTTTTAAATGCACCACAATTGTTATCAGGAAATGTATGATTTAATATGAATATAAAAGAAAGGCAGTAATTAAGAACTGAAAAAAAAAAAACAGTGAATGCAAAGGAAATCATTCAAAATACGAAACTGGAACCATTGAAGAAATATATTGTTCAAAATATATATAATAAATATCGTCATTAGGCTTGCAGATGCAGAAAACATGAGCAGTGCTCTCGTCGGGTTTAGAACTCGGGGACTTCCGACTGCTAGCCGGACATTCTTCCAGTTACATCACGGAGGTACGCGACAAGGAAGGAGAAAATACCTCACAAGCTTTGCGTTTTGTTTTGTAATTTTAGATGGAATTGAGCCACATGTATCTTTTTTAAGCATGACGATTGGACTATATAAATAAATAATTATACACTTTAAGTGCAAACATAGTAAGAAACTATTGATATTAATTTTTAATTTTTGGTTGTATTAAGTTCTTCATCTTGTGATTCAGAAACATATTTGTCTTGTTACATAATTTCACGGTACAAGCCCCTTGAAATGATGTCTTATACTTTACATTAAAACTCAAAGACTTTTTTTTTTTTTACTTTGAAATATCAAGATCTGGTCATTCTTAAAAGATCGTAATTTTTTTTTCTTCACTGTATTATAAAAATCAAAGAATATAATTCTCAGAAGATTGCCCAAATTTTAGAATTTTTTACATAACTGTTACAATAAGTGTTTAATTTATGTATTGGTTTCCTTTTTGCCCTCTTAATTCAAAATTAAATCATGAAATATCCGGAACTCTAAGTTCATATGTCTTTCAGATCGGGTTTGCGTTTAAAAGTTTATTGCATTCAGATAAGAAAAGTTTCACTCTACAGCCCATTACATTTTTTGGTTACTAACAGATTTGATAAGTTTATATGAAAAGAGAAATATTTTTGTACTGCAGTAAAAATAGTTTTAATTTTTTAAAATTTCTGTATGTGGAATAATTAAGCTCTAACATTAGACAACTTTAATAGCTATTTCTGAAACGAACCCTCATTTATGGAAACTGCCCTGAACTAGAACATTTTCTCATTAAATAGCTATTTACCATCCTAGTTTAACTTGCCTATAACATTTGCTGAAAACCATCTCAGGTTCATTCAATACCGGATTCAAAAATTTTCTTTCTCAACAATGCACAGTTCTTCCAAAATTAGTTGCACTTCGTGCGTAATATCACGTCATAAAAACAAAGGTTGAAACGTGAGTATCAGACTATAGGCCTAGACTGAATCTTTGGAATGTAATACTACAGCGTTTTCAACAACGGTAGTGTGAACTAGGTTATCAATATTATCTGTAGCATCAAAATCATTTTGAAGGCTGCCGGGTCGTCTCATACAATATTAACAATGCCGACAACGTCGTGTTCTTCCCAATTCTTCTATGCTATCTTATTTTTTATTATGACTTATTACTACCATCGAAAATTCTCAGTTTGGAATTTCGGGCATTTCCTGTTTGGTTGAATACGAAAATAACAGTGGTTTAAGACTAATTATATAGACACTATTTTTTTTTGGATTTTGCCTATTAAGGATTTTGTCTATATAATATTGGCAATGAATAAATATTCTGCAAACCTGAATAAAGGATTATTATTATAAATTCTAAAGCATAATATAATATTTAAGCATATATAATATTAATATATATATATTAATTATATATATGTATAAGCATATATAATATTAAATGCATAATATCCAACTGATCTAAGTCCCAAAGTCTGACCTCTTTTAAAATCTGGATTAAGTGCGTATGTTAGGTGTGCAAGAAAAACACGGTGGATTGGTGTAATCAAGTAAGGCAAAATAATTGGAAGGCTAATCTGCCCATCAAAGAAGGGATACCTTCGTAGAGGTCTTTTTAAGGGAAATCGTCTCATATCCATGTTACACGGGGGAAATCTTTGGCCAGGCTGTGGCGAACAGTACCGTTCTGTATCGCGCCAAGCACATAGGGAAAATTCGTATTTATAATTAGACATATTTCCCGATGACATGAAACGAAAACATTTAGCTGCAGTGTTATGCATGTGGCTTCCTGTTTCATGGAATAATAAAATTATAAAAATCTTTCGAAGATGCTGTCAACATCAGAAGCAATTTTAGGCGCTTACATTATATAAATAGATGGGGTCATGAATTTACTGTAAAAATCAAAACACGACGATCTCGATCCAACTGTAAAGGCACTGTGTGCTAGAAAGTATATTATTATTATTGCAATTTTGTTGCGTTCTGTTCCTTTCACATTGCAGAAAATATTTCCTTTGCAAATGTTATGTTATTCCCCTGTTAATGTCTATGTCTTTCACATTTCTAATATTCTGTTGCCTTAAATGAAATTAAAAGTTGCATTCAGAATTGTCGTTGAATTTAATACACGTGTATAAAAAAAGAAACTTCCTTCTCTGAAAAACACTAATTTTATGTAAAGGTACAAAAGATGTTACACATTAAAAAATAGGCAATATTCATAAAGTAATATTATTCAATTTAAAATACATATCTCTTTCTCTGTTCCAAATCTATATTAGTCTAACTTCAAAAATCAATTTTACTTTTTCAGACTCATTATAAATATTGTGAATTTGCTGTGTATTATGTTAGCTCCCAAGATCTTTTTTGCTATTTCCGAGAACTGACTTGTCTTATGCTTTCGGGGATTACATTTGCAGAAAATGGTACACAATGAACATGAAATAATGAATTAATAATCACAACACCTTTAATATGAAGGGTTTTAAGCTAAGAATACATTTATTAAAAATCTCTGCAATTAATGTACATTTACGGAGCTAGCATATCAAGAAAAATATTTTTTCTCTCTAGAAAAAAATCGCTACATTTTTACTTCCTTGTACGAAGTAAAGGAAGTACTGTAATCACGAAAAATTCCGGGTATCATATTTCAACGAAAATATCTATTTTGACCGCTATCGAATGCAATTTAACGATGCTTCTGCATGACATCTGTACGTACGGACAGAATAAAGGACTCTTTTCCCCCAAACGAATTATAAAAGTGATTTAAAATGGATTCAGAAGAGATGTTTTTGTGGCGTCTGTACGTACGTATGTATGTATCTCGCGTAACACAAAAATGAGTAGCCTCAGAATGTCGAAATTTTGTATATAGGACTGCTTTAACATCTAGTTGTGTACCTCTCTTCTTGGTTGCAATTGGTTGCATTAGGTAAGCGGCGCTGAATTTGTCTGTGAAAAACTGTTTCCTTTTCATTCGTTTAATTTCTTTTATACATCATTTTAGATTTTGAATAGAACATTATGAGGACTGAGCATTCTGTGCGTGTTTTTGGAGAACATGGTAAATTCTGTAAAGGGTTCTTAACCTCAAGTTTTCAGTCCTGAACTGGAACAGTGAGCTGATTAGATGTAAGCTTTGTTCTGATGTAACTGCTGGGCTGGATAGTAACTGCACGTGAAGGGATTTGAAATCCTCTTTTATTAAATCACTATTAAATACAAACTTCGAAACTCGGGAGAGATACAGAACGTAAAAGACCGCACTTGGGTCGAACTTAACAATCAAATAAATTTAAATAAATTAAAATAGAACTTAAACTTTGCTTCGCAGAGCAATTCGCGGAAGTTGGCCTCTACCTAAAAGGGTGCGTAGCAAGATATACTAATACTAACGCACTTCAAATTGTTTTACAATGCAATCACGTAGTAAGCACTATGGCTTATAAATTTAAACATTGAAGGTTTAATGTTATTTTACCACATTTCGAACGAGAAACATGGCATAAATTATTTCCAATAAATACTTTGAGGTAACCAAAAAAAGTATATATAATTGATGGAAATAAGTTCCATTTCCACCTTTTAATGTGTGTTTGCTTTGAAGGCTTTGTGTTTGTTATTTTTGAATATATTATTAAACATTTAAATAAAGTAGATGACTTTAAGAGCTGCAACGTTATACGTAACAGAAAGCTTTAAGCTTGTTACAATTAAAATTTAGAGCAAATGTAAACATTTTCTTTATCATTCCTTTATCAAAAATTGGAAAGAGCTGGCATCTATATATTTCGCACCGGTTCGAGGTTTAAGAAATTCATACATAATGGTTTTCTGCATAAATTATCGTTTTCTTATTACATTCTGTAATTTTACTTAATCTAACACAATAATAGAAAGAAATAAAGCAGTTGAAAAAAAATAAATTAATGACCTTTTTGCTTCTTTCGGCGATGAAAAAGAAGTGTATGCTTAGAAACTCTAATGAAAAAGATATACTCGTATCACATCTGCTTCTTAGATTCATTGTAGCAACCATGTAGCATCTAATATATCATTTTTAGGGACCATTTAGATGTTGATGATAATGAGGTATGCGTAGGTATGTTTTAAAGTTAAGTGTTTCTTAAATTATGCGTATCTACCCCAAATGGGATGGCAATGCGGAATGTTGGAATCGCAAAACTTTTATTAGGTAGACGTGTTTAAAAAACACAACATTAATCGACGTTAACGAGATTAATACCTGCCATATAAAGTCCAGTTGAGGATTAGTTGAGTTCTCGAGTGACTCAAAACTTAAGTTTCGATACAGTTCCTCGGTTGAAGTTTAGATCAGTGTCAGAACTGAATTTTCCACAATTTCTGAAATGGCATTAAATGTTTTTCTGCCATCCAGCACCACATAAGTAATGTGAAACAACATTTTCTGTTCATGAAAGCTGAAATATCAAATTTCATTGAAATGATAGTCCACAGACTAAATCGCGTTTTTCAATTTTCCGATTTTCATTCTAGACATTTTACAAGTCTTTCGACAAAGCGTCATACAAAATAATTTAGTCAACATTTTCTTTTTCAGCAATTCATTGCTTTTACAAAATTAATCCATTTACAAACACTAAGTAATTTTAAATCCTTAATGAATTACAAATTCTTTTAACAAAACATTTTACTTTCAATATGAGAACTTATCGCCCACTTGGCGTAAAATTCAACCTCGCTTGAGGTAAAATCGGCCCTGCAACTTGCAGTATACTCAAAAATTAACTAAACTTTTGAATACGAAATTGTACTTATCTTATTATGATCGTCCATCCTTTTCTTGGCCCAATCCTTGAAAGTCAAGTACGTTGTAGTTTGGTTGAGTCTCCTGGATTTTTGCTTTTGGTCCTTGGGAGGTGGCTCATCTCTTTTCCTTTTGAAATTCTGTCGTTGTATCCTCGGATATTTTCCTTGTAGAGGAGGTTCCTCCGCTGGACGTTTGGTGGACTGGGCCCTTCTCTCCTGGTTCCTTGTTCGTTGCTTGTCCTGGTTCCTTCTGTATTCGGGAAGTTGATTCTCAGGCTGCACTCGACGTTTCTTGCTTCTCAGGCACCTGTCCGATGATTCCACAGTTCTTTTGGATACATTGGGCTTTCCTTGCCCATTCTGCTTTCTTCTCTTGGTACACTCGTAAGTCCGTTCGTTGCTCTGGTCACATGCATCGTGAGACTTTCTTTTGAAACCACATTTTTGGTTCTTATTTCTTTGTTGAGGGGGAGCTTTCTTTTTCTGAGATTTCGATGCCGTTGTAGCCGGTTTCTGCTGTTTTTGCTGAAGTACATCTTCCTGGCTAGTCGATTGCCTCGGATCCTGAAACAAATCTTTAAATATTGGCATTTTATTTCTATTATAGTACGGCTTGATTTGATCCACATTCGCTTTGAGTGTTTGTCCATCATTTCTTTTCAATATAACCACTGCCCCCGTAATTTGTTCAATTATGAACGGACCTTCAAAACGCGGAAAGAATTTCACCACCTTTTCTTCTGGGGCATTTGACAAGTTGTGCCTCATTTTCAACACTTCATCTCCCACATTGTACTTGACCTCTCTTCTTTTTAGGTCATAATACACTCACGTTTGTGAAAATTGCAACACCATGAAGGACTTACGCGAGTGAGCTGAAATTTTCAGGAAATGCAAAGTAGCGCATGATATGCAAATGATTAGAATTACAAATCCGTAGCGCATGCGTATGCTGAGCAGCGCCCTCTGAACGGCTGATGGATCCGAATAAATAGACGGCTGTAGCGAGGCGTGTATGGTTATCGGTGGTTATCTGCTAGTGGTAAACGTTAACTCAATCTGTACTTATGCCTCGTCGACGAAAGAGAGCGAGATTTGAACAACTTACAGAGTTTGAACGAGGGAGAATCATCGGCCTTCGTGAAGCTGGATTGTCGTATCGTGCAGTAGCCTCTCGTGTGCAGCGTAACAGCAGCACAGTGATGCGCGTTTGGAAGCAGTGGACGGACGAGTGTCGGACAACTCGGAAATCCGGGAGTGGACCCCGAAATGTGACGTCAGCTCGCGATGATAGACACCTGGTCCGCATGGCGCGGACGGACCGTACAGCTTCCTCTAGACAATTGGCAGCACTGTGGTCAATAGCTACAGGTGTTTCATTGTGTGCTTCATCAATTCGTAGACGTCTGCTGCAGTGTGGACTGCGCGCACGGACTCCTTTATACAGGATCCCCCTAACGCACGACCATCGCCGCCTGCGGCTACAATGGGCCAATCAGCATAGAGACTGGCGTGCTGATTGGCAGCATGTCGTGTTTTCTGACGAATCCCGCTTTAATTTGTGGTACCATGATGGCCGCATTCGTGTCAGACGCTATGCCGGTGAACGCCACCTTCCGGAGTGCATTATCGAACGCCACAGTGGACGAACACCCGGAGTTATGGTCTGGGGCGCCATAGCATATCATAGACGATCTCAATTGCTACGAATTGTGGGCAATCTGAACAGCAACCGGTATATCCGTGAAGTTCTACAGCCCGAAGCTGTTCCCTTCCTTCAAAGCTTGCCAGGCGCTGTATTTCAACAGGACAATGCCCGCCCTCATACTGCTCGGATTGTTAAATCCTTCTTTGCAGCGCAGCAGGTACAGCTTCTTCCTTGGCCTGCGTGTTCCCCGGATATGTCGCCAATTGAACATGTGTGGGATGTCATTGGTCGGCGTCTTGCTCGTGATCCTCGTCCTGTTGCGTCTGCAGACGAACTTTGGGTACGCGTACAAACGATATGGAATGCTCTTCCTCAGTCAGACATTCAAACTTTGTTTGACTCCATGCCACGTCGTGTAACAGCACTTATTGCGGCGCGTGGTGGCCACACAAAATACTGATTCTGATCTCTTGTTCTTGTTTGTTTGCTTTGAACATTTAATCATTTATTTGTACCACTACCACTCAACTGTGTATTAAATTACATTCAATTATGACGATTCCTTCTTGGTGTTGCAATTTTCACAAACGTGAGTGTATAATTTTTGTTTTCTCCGGGCCGTTTCTATGTTTCCCGTCGCTTCCCGTATCAACTTTTGTATATCACTCATTTTAAATTCTTCTGCCCTTTCCTGGACAAAGAAAAGTTTATCTAAGGGTGTCAAAATTTTTCTTCCAAGAAACAGTTCAGCGGGTGTTTTTTGTGTAGTATCGTGTTTAGAGGTCCTAAGGGCAAATGCAAATTCATTTATATGGCTATCCCAGGTAGAGTGATAGTTTTTCACATAACTTCGAATTATTTTCACTACATTTCTATAAACCCGTTCCGCTATGTTTGACTGCGGACGATACGGGACCATCTTTAGATGACGTGTGCCCAGTTTTGCACACATTTCCTCAAAAATATTACTAACAAACTGGGGACCATTATCCGAAATAACTTTTAGGGGCGCCCCGTATTTTAAAATATACTTATTTAGAATTGAATCTACTACAATTTTTCCAGACGCGCGTTTTAACGGAATCAACTCTAACCATTTGCTAAAATGATCCACTATAACTAAAAGATATCGGCTTTTGTTAACTTTACTTCTAGGGTAAGGTCCCAATAAATCGTTGCCTATTATTTGACTTGGGAATTCTGATTTAATACTATTTAGGAACCCGGCCGGGCGGAAATTAACATAATTATTTAATTGACATGTTGGGCACGACTGGACATACGCCCTAGTAAACTTTTGCAGTTCTGGAAAGAAAACTGCCTCGCGAACTCTTTGGACAGTTTTTCTTATACCTAAATGAGCCGAAATGGCACAATCGTGCAACTCCTCTAATACATTCAATCTAATGCTAGCTGGGATAACCGGTCTATATTCATGATTCTCATTAGTCGTTTTCGTATAGAATAACAGTCCATTATTCGTGGAAATAAGTGTTTAAGATTTACTTTGTAGCTTTTAATACAGATATTTTAATTTTTTATGTATTTTTGCGTCGTTGAAAGGTGAGAACTGAATTAATTGAATGAGAAATACCAAATTTTCTGTGAAAAACTGTTTCTTTTCCTTTTTTTAAAATTTCTTTTATACATCGTTTTAGATTTATTATAGTATTTGAATAGAACATGTGGCAACGATTAGATAATTTTTCAGATGATATACAGAATTTTTGTTCATTCTGAGTTATAAAATGAAGGAGACGTAACTCTGTTAAGTGAACCTAGCGCCAGAGTGTCGCTATGGTAAACAAATAAAGTGAATTTTAAGGAGTGCATGTATTCTATTGTGGCTTATGCTCTATCGACGAAGTAGATTTAATTCAATTCAATAAGTTTAAATGAAATGAAGAGAAAATGCGTATTATTTAATATTCCGTAGATGGAGTCATGTGGTGTACACATCCCATTTTTTCGATATGAATTATTGCCAGAGATTTTATAATTTTCCAAGAAGACGTTTCTTGCGCATTAAGAATTCATCATTTTTCTTCCTGCTGGAGTTTATGTTTCCTCTCGATACTGACATTCTTTTATTTGGAAGAAGAACGTATTGAAGTGGAGTGACGCAAGGAACTTCTCTTCTTTCCTTCTCCGGTTCCTGAGCTGAAATCGTATATTCAGGAGTTGGATGCAAGCAGTTAAATCAAAAATTCCTTTCAAGTACTTATCTTTATAACTTATTCTCTCTCTCGCGCTCTCTACATGGAAAATTCTTATTCGCAGTTATGATTCAGCTTTCCTGGTTCTACATGAGAAATCCAGATGTTCGAGATAATTGGGACCACAATTCACTCATATATTTGAAAAGTATAATAATTAAGTCGCCTTTTTACTGGATGCATTTTTGTAACTTATGTAAATATTTATACCTATTCTGCTTTAGTTTGCTTTTATAAAATTTTAGTGTATTGCATATTTTAAGTATTTGTTTATCAAATTAATTTCGAATAAGCACTTTTAAGTAATTATGGGTTTAATTATTATTATTATTTTGAAATTTTTTGACTTATGATCATTGACTGTGCATAAGAAACGATCATAAATCGAAGATTTTACAAATGAAGATTTTACAAATAACTCTACATATATCTGTTTAATTCGTGCATTATTTTGTAGAACTTTTAATGCTGAGTTCACTGATGTTGATATGGTGAGAATAACGTTTAGACAATCGCAGTTACAGGCTGAAAACCAGCTACTGAGCAGTGAATTTCGGAAATGCATATTACCTCACTAGTAGCCAAGGGGGTAAAGACAGTTGAATACTGGTAGTTCGTTCCGGGCTCGAATTCAGGTAAACTCGCTGACTGCGTGATTGGGTTTCGCGACATACTGTCAGTACGAGCCAGATGTCCTTAGAAAGTCTTCCAAAAGCCTGTAGAATCATTAGGATTGTTTTTTGAAGCAGAAGTCATGAAGAATGAGCAATGCCTTCGACGGGATTCGAACCTCGGACCTCTCGAATACGTTCCGAGTGTGCTGACCATTACAGCACGAAGACATACTAATAAGGCGGGAGAATACGTTATATACTCCTCCTTTTAAAGGGCGACTGAAGATTACGGGACCCATTCGCCAAATCCTGGTGGTGGAGAATCACTGTCCACCATCGTTTTTAGTTCGAGCGCCACTGTAGAGTCATTGGGTTATTTCGAAGCCGAAAAACGTCAAAAATGAGCAGTGACCTCGCAGGGACTCGAACCTCGGCCTTCTCGAATGCGCGCCGAGTTTGCTGACCATTACACCACGAAGGCATGCTAAGAAGGCGGGAGAAATACGGCATCCTTCCTGTTAGGCATATAGCCATTGTGTGCTTTGTCATTTCAAATAACCTACCTGGCTCAAACTGCATATTGATATAACATATAATTGCTATATATATATATGTTTCATTTGATTTGAACTGCCAAAATCACTGAGGTAATATTAAACAGAATATATGAAAGCTTTACAGGCATCAAGTCGTTTTACTTCATTAAATCTCACTAAGCTATGACTTTTAACTGAGTACTTCGAGCAGTTATGGATTTGCAGATTTGTTACAGCTTATTCAATTCAGTTTTAATGTGATATATAAGCTTTTCAGAAATCATTTTTTTTAACTCACAGCTTGTTCACGAACTGTTACTATTGTTCGCATCGATAAAAAAATCACCGAATAAAAAAATGCATGATAGAATGCATACTAGACTACAAAAAAGTCTTTTACTAGCTCAAGGATGAAAAACTGCACCAGATATTATTCATCTACTAATATCTCCAGATATCTGGAATTTCTCTCCACTGAGTTGTAGGGTTTCTCACTTTTATTCTGTTAGATGAAGTGTCGAGGAACCTAGAGAACTGTTCAGAGAATTATCTCTTAGTTGAAAGTATACAGATTGTAAACTCAAGAAGGATTAATTACTTTCATTCACTCAAAATAAGATTAACAGTCGACCCCTTTCATTGGGCTTACGGCAGAGCCTCCACTTGGGCTTAAACTCAAAAGTAAGAAATAAGAACTAACTAATAACTAACTAAGAGATTTAGCGAAAGCTCACACAATTCTAAAATATTTAACCCGTAATCTTAAAATAGGCGGTGAACTATCAGAAGGCACGTACTGATAGTACCCAGCGTAAGAACGGCTTAGAGAGACGTAGCCCAAAGGCAAACTCACGCAACTGAGGATTCCTAACTTCTCTCTTACGAAGTCAGTTGAACTTTCCTTTTAATACTAACTCTTCCTCATTTGCATTCAACGCGATTCGAAAAACTCACTCTGGTAGGGAATTGCAAGTTGAAACGAGGCTAGATAGGATAGGTTCACTTATGAGGACTGAGTATTCTGTGTGTGTTTTTGGAGAACATGGTAAATTCTGTAAAGGGTTCTTAACCTCAAGTTTTCAGTCCTGAACTGGAACAGTGAGCTGATTAGATGTAAGCTTTGTTCTGATGTAACTGCTGGGCTGGATAGTAACTGCACGTGAAGGGATTTGAAATCCTCTTTTATTAAATCACTATTAAATACAAACTTCGAAACTCGGGAGAGATACAGAACGTAAAAGACCGCACTTGGGTCGAACTTAACAATCAAATAAATTTAAATAAATTAAAATAGAACTTAAACTTTGCTTCGCAGAGCAATTCGCGGAAGTTGGCCTCTACCTAAAAGGGTGCGTAGCAAGATATACTAATACTAACGCACTTCAAATTGTTTTACAATGCAATCACGTAGTAAGCACTATGGCTTATAAATTTAAACTGCTAGCTGGTCAGACGAACGTTGAGCGGCGTGACCGTGATCTGAGACTAAGCTCTCACACACCGAGAGGTTTCTACCTCTGGCATAAATAGTACTTGGCTGTACTTCAAAATTAGCATAAGCTAAAACCGCGCGCTTCTTCTGACGGGAAGTTGAAGCAGAGAGGAGATAGACAGATTTAAATTAAAATAAAACTTGGTTAGTTTAACTAAAACCTTACAACATGTGGCAGCGATTAGATAATTCTTCAGATGATGTAATTTTTGTGTATTCTGAGTTATAAAATGAATGAGATGTAACGCTGTTAAGTGAACTTAGCGCCAAATTGTCGCTATGGTAAATAAATGTAGCGAATTTTAAAGAGGGTATTTATTCTATTATGGTTTATGCGCTATCGACGAAGTATATTTAATTCAATTCAATAAGCTTAAATGAAATGCAGGAAAAAATGGCATAATTTAATATTCGGTACAAGGAAGTCATGTAGTGTATACATCAGATTTTTTTATATTAAATTCACCATACTACAGTGTTATAAGAAGTGTAATCTCATAGCAACAAAAATACAACTCACGTAATAAAATTTTCGCTACTGCTAATCAAAAGGTAAACAAACTGCTAATCAAGGTGTAATCTGGAACGCAAGCAAAGACAAGGCGTTCCTAACAGTAGAAAAAATGATGTCATCGGAAGCCAAATCTAGTCACGAGGAAGGATTTTCCCCCATGTGCGTGGTGTGGTACAGAATGCTTATATGCTGCCGGGTTCGTACCCAGGCTGAACTAACAGTGTTCCGTGACTTTAGCGCTCGGCCGCTGCTGGGCAACTCTATCGTACGAAATTATACAGGAATATGGCAAATACTTTCAAGAATTTAAACCTCTTTTCTAAATTTTAAATAAAGCTAAGTTTCGAATGGTTTTGCGCAATGGCTAATAAAATGTTATTGGTGTTTTAATACCAGTTCTATCAATTTATTAAATTAATTGCCTGAGGTACGTTCGCTTCATAATCATGCAAAGTATATGTTTATAGAGAAACCCAGAGAAAGATGGAAAATACTTTCAGTTCAGTTCTGTATTACAGATGACAGAAGTTTAATGCTTTGCTCTAAGGGGCGGTCTAATGCCAAATGTATTAATAGTCATCCGAAAATTGTTTTCATGCATCCAGAACTGAATGTTATTCGTTATAAATCAAACTACAGGTGAGCATAAATTTTTCGATAAAATTATGTACGGTAGTTATTATACATTTAAAAGTACAGGCATTATGTAAGGTAGATATGTAAGGTAAATTATGTAAAGTAGTTATTTTACATTTAAAAGTACAGGTATATCTTACGCATCGGAGCTGTAAGTGAGATAAAGAAATAAAAGCTTCTAATAACAAAAATAATCTCAAACAGAAATCTGAAGATCCCGCATACTCTATAATAAACAAATACTATATATAAATATATATTTACGTATATCAATCAAGCGATAAGAATTAAATCAAAATTTAACTAATAAAATTAATACATATAATTTTAATTTGAAGTTTCTCAATTCTTTTTATTATACTTATATATATATTTAAAGATCCAGTGATAATTATGTTAATTTTAAAGCGAGAATGAAAATATATGTCGTACTCAGACTTCATATCCAGATCTGTATTTCAGACCTCGTTTTAAGCCAATACAGCGTTCTTACAGTATCGTCATAAACTGAACCGGCGTAAAATGAATTCATCGCATAATGTAAACTAAGGGATGCATTCCATATATCTAAATTTATATTGGGTTATTTTAATTGAACGACTTTAATATAAATTTTTTAAACTGAAATTAACGCAAAATATTTATTTTCATGCTTATTTACCATTAAATAATTTTAGTATTAACACCACTACGTAAGCTTTACTCAGCAGTGGCGCTGATGCAATTTTGCTAGCAGCAGGATGGCTTCGCTAAGTCTTACGCAATGATGAGGTGCGAAGTTAAGGGTTATTTTGCGATGAAAGGAGAGATTGTAGATCTTCTGGGTTATTATAAGATACAGAGTGGCATATAGAACTACTGCCGCATTGAAGAAAGAAATGAAGAGCTCTTTGCCACGTCTGCCAGCAAGAATTATTAAAGAAAAAAGTAATGTTTCGTTTAAACGCCTCCTAACAAAATTAGTCCTTTGTTTCCATACTCTGGTAATCCTTCTGCACTCTTCCATAAAAGCATTAGCAGATGCAATAATTTTGTTAAGATCATCAGTGTTCATCATCTTAGTGACTGAGTCTTATTTTCCTGTTATTTCCTGTTTCTCTCGCCTCTCCTTTCCGTTCCTTCATGTATCAAATTTTAATTCATCAACTCAAGAGTAATTGTTTCGTTCATCACTGTTAAATATGAGGCTTACGACATCACCTCTAGCGATCGTCTCCAGTATAGCTAATTCACTTTATTAAAGTTGATTGTGATCACATTATGTACGGTCACGTTTCCGTTCAAGGAATTTAACTTTTTCGTATTTCTGATTTTTTAATTTCACTAGTCCTCATGTTCATTTAATAGGCATAAATCTGAGCTGTTGTAACTTAAAACAACGAGGGTTGAAGGAAATTAATCCTGATTAAAACAAAGCCGCATGGGAGATTAATTGCGTTATTCTCCACTAAGAGGATTTGCCGCTTTGTTACCAAGATGATCTGCTTGTGTCAAGTTCATTGCTATATCAAAGATATTTCTTAAAAACTTTTGCACGTTTTCTATTCAGTGTCGAAAAAAAAATTCCTTTTATTACCATCATTTGCGAAAACTAATTTTTCACATTCATAGTTTCAAGGCAAACAGGACGCGTTTTGCCGTTAAATTGCTTTATTATAACTATTGACATTACATAAGGAAGAAAAAGATAAAGCAGAAGTGTGTACTTGTAAGTTTTCATTATTTTAACAATTCGTTTCAAGTTTCATATCTCTGATTTGCTCTAAAATTATGCAAACGAATAGCTGAAGAGATTTTAAGAAATGATTTAATTATTATGCTCATGATTGCTTTATTTGTTTAAATGGGAATTTTAACTAGTGCTTCTGTCTATCGGCTAACATTATTGAATTTCGATTACAGCCGCTGCTGAATTATAATTGGTCTTCTCTAGAAATAAGTCATTTAATGTTATTTTTTTACTAGGCCTTATTACTGAAAATAATAAAATAGGCTTTCTTCCGTGTTTTTAATTAACTACTGAGTTTTATACAGTCAAGTCAAATATTATTCTTGCATTTAATAGCTCACAGCTGATATATTTATTTGCATTATATTGGTATATAAAAGCAAGTTTCCGATTAATAAATTTTAGCTATTGATCTGCATGCTTATCTTAAAATATTGAACTGAGGTCGACTGAAATGATTCCAGATGGTGATAAATAACTCACCAAGAGAACATAAAAGTGACAGATCGCCAAAAGGGAATAAAATATAACTCAGCAAAGAGACATACAGTCTTGTTTGGCAGCTACGCTAGAAGTTTCAGCCAGATCTCTTATGCTTAGGTATCAAATTTTTGCATTGCACTTTGCAAACACAATATACGCCACTAAATATTTCATCATTATGTTAAAAAATAGACTAAAAATAATCTAGTTAAGGTATTAAAATGAAGTTCACGCCTTTTATTTTAACACTATGTGTTCCGGTTATGAGGACAGTTATCCTTTTATCACACAGGCTCAGTTATAACTTGGCCAAAGATTGTACATATACAGGTAGAAGTGGGAGAGGTACCAGAATTTTACCATTGGTCCTGCGGGTAAGTCTCACCATATCAACTGTGCAGGTCAACTTCAGTTTTGATGGAGAAATCCCCGGCCGACGGATCTAAGATTTCCCACTCCTCTCCTCTATCACCAAAGGTGTCCGCCGAAAACATCGCAGCAAAAATATCACGAAAGAAAACGTCGCGGAGAAAACAACGCAAGGAGAAAACGTCGTGGTACAAAACATCGTGGGAGAAAATAAAGCAAAGAGAAAACATCGCAATTCTAAAACATCGTGGTACACAATATCGCGGTCGAAAATAAAGCGGTTCAAAAACTTCGCAGTTTAAAAACATCGTCGTCGGAATTATCATGGTAAAAAATAAAGTGCCTACAAATCATCGAGTGATGATAACATCGCACACATGCGTTTTCAGGTTTTAAATGCAAATGCTTGTTCGCAGAATGATTTGGAAGCCCAAGAAGGAAAGAGGGATTCTTTTAATTCTATATTTCATGAATTAACTAATAAATTTTTGCTGAAAAAATAAGAAGGAAACTTAAGCATTTAAAAATTGAAAATGAGTAGAAAATTAATGCAACTTATAGAACTTTACTAGAATAAAATTTTAAATTTACATAGTTTTAATTAACAAAGATCATTAATACATGAATCTTTTTTATAAAGTTTTATTGATAATTTTCATGAAAAATGCAGTCTAAAAATACTTAGAAAAAGGAAAATAAATGATTGCATGGAGGTTACCTCTATAAAAATTGCTGAGTCAATTATCAAATTATTTTCTTTCACATTTGTTAATCTGACGTTGTTTTAATGAAAATTATATTTTGTTTTTTTCCTTTTATTCTTAAAGTGTCGTTAACATTTTCATGTATAGCGCGCAATCAATTTTTTGGATGTCGATTTGTTAGTTAGACAAAAGTCAGTTACATAATATATCAGTATGGGATTTGAAAAACGCATGTGTGCGATGTTATCGTCATGCGATGATTTGCAAGTACTCTATTTTTTACCACGATACTTTCGACGACGATGTTTTTAAACTACGAAGTTTTTGAACCGCTTTATTTTCGACCACGATATTTTGTATCACGTTGTTTTAGAACTGCGATGTTTTCTCTTTGCTTTCCTTTCTCCCACGATGTTTTTAACCGTTTTAAATTTTCGCCTTGCGTTGTTTCCTCCTCGACGTTTTCGTCTGCGATGTTTTTCTGCGATGTTTTCGGCTGTAACCATCACGAAATGATTGAAGAAGACTTTGGGCTTGCCAGTATCTTAAATGTCCCTTGATGCACATAGCTTATGCACTTGCAAATATCCATGCTTTCGGATTCAAATCGGAGCCCAACGATACAGCAACCAGCATCGCTAACCGTTATATCGATCAGTGCAGCTTCAAAAAATATAGAGAGCCATTAGCGAAAACCTTCACGGACAGCAACTTGCACTTCTACATTCCAGGAAAATCATCTATCTTTCTGCTCTTTCTTCAGGTGTCCAAAAAGATGAAAAACACAAAATGACAGTTCAGGATTATGGGAGAGATGCTCAAGAACTAAGCGAAACTTCTGCATTAGGTTCTATGTCGCTTGTGGAAATGCGAGTTATTTTGAAGCAGTATGATTTCATTCATCGGTTTCTAGTAAAGCCCATGAAAAAATAATGTTCGGTCAACTCACAGAGTTTTGCGGAAAGTTTAGCATTAATGGTGCTGCCATGTTGCTAAAAATTCTGCAGCACTTTGTATTACCATTACTGTGTTCGGAAACACAGTTACTGTGTCTTAATGTTCGGGAAAGATTACTAACATCACACTTACTGCCGTTGTTCTTAAATTTTTCTTAGCCTTTTTCTTTTCGGAGGGGGAGAAGAAAGGTATTTTCATTTCAATATTAGAATGCTTCTTTTCTGTTATGTTGTCTGATTATGATATATAATCTATTAATCTCTATCCTTTCGACGCAAACGTGAAAACCCAGCAATGTCCTCGCCGGGGTTGGAATTCCGCATATTCGGGCTGCAAGCCGTACATACTACCAGTTATACCATGAAGGAAAAGGCGAAAATTCGATACATTCTCCCTCACTTAAAGGGTGATTGAGAGGGGAGGAGATTTAGTCGCCAAATCCAAGTGGTGATGAATTAGCATCCACCACATTTTTAGTTAGGCACAACGTAAAATATTTTAGAATTTTTAAGTTAGGGAATATGGCTGCACTTACCAGGATTTAAGCACTTGCTAGCCGGACATATTACAGTTAAGCCACGAGATACTAGGGAAGGCGGAAATTCATTACAATGGGTACTACACGTGTGCTATCTCGTTAAAAGCAGGGGTGGCTTTGTGAAGAGCTTTTGTTCATTCTAAGAGAAACGGACTCATATTCACGTTATGTTGCATTCATGTGAAATTATGTAAAAGCATAAATAACAATAGATGAACTTAAAATTTATAGCTTTTGGCCTTTTTTTTTAAATTCATTTTCTTAAAGAAAAGGAAAGAGGAATGGGTTATAGCAGAAGCATATGGTATTAGAATAAACTACGTGACTGCGTGAATTTTGAGAAAAAATAGGTAAACTTTAGAGTGTATCTTATAAAATCGTGCTGGATTTTTTAAATTCTAAATGCGTCTGTATTTTTTACCAGTTTCACTTAAAGCAGAAACTAATAATCGTCACACAAGTGCCTTCGGCTGTTTTTAGTAAACCACGTTTAGTCATTATAAACTTTAAAGTTTACAAGTTTACTTATTGTTTACCGTAATTTTTATTTTACAGGATCTCATTTTAATATCTTTCGAAATGCGTATAAATAAACTCTTAACTACCGTCTTAAAAACGATCAAACGAGCTGCTGGAGAACTGGGCATTTTCCACAAATTATTAACAGCGTTCAAATGATGTTAAAATGCTTACTGAAAGACAACAGGATTTCTAAATTCCTTCCGAAGAGATGTGGGGAAAAGACTCTTCAGCGAGTTATAATACAGTAGAATGTGTTTGGTGTATATATTCCCCAGAAGTAAATAGAAGATCTTTCTTGAAATGAAACTTACAGACTACTCATTAACCTAGAAGACAGAAAGTCTGATAGTGTAGATGCCACTGAGGCACAAAGAGGACGTATCTAATCCTTAAGAAATAGCGCTAAAGAGATACAAGAATAGCAAGATTTAGTGAAATTTGTTGTTGCATTCCAAGGATCTGTAAGACGCCATTTTTAGCCTCTATAAAGCTTAACTTCAACATGGAATTAGAAAATAACCTTTGAATGAATTTGATTTAAGAAATGCTAAAATGGCTTTGGTTAAGCTGCTTGGAAATAATTTTTTTAACGCTATAAAACATTATGAACTTACTTAATATTTATTTGCATCCTTTTTCCTTAAATATATATTTTCACCATTAAAGCAAATAACAATCGTATGTCTTTGGCAACTGAAAAGCGCTTTAACAATTTAAGATTGCGGCTATAAATAGTCCAATAATTAGTTGCGTTTAAAAAATAAAATATCTTATAACCGAGAAAAAGCTCAAAATTTTTTCTTCTTTTGCATTTGCTATACCAAAGTAATCAAAAGTGCATAGCGACCTCTTTTTTACCGAGATTTCTTATAATCCTTAAGTTGGCGTAATAAAAGTAATCAGATCTCGAAAATTGCTCCAAATATTACTCTCATGCGTCGAAGTTTACAGCTCGTTAGGTTAGGTTATTCAATTATGGCAAAGCACACGAGGGCTATCTGCCTAAAGGGAGGGATGCCTTCGTGGAGGGCTTTCTAAGGGAAACTGGCTCGTATACACGTTACACATGGGGAAAATCACGAAAACGCCCATTCAGCCAGCCCGTTCGCGGGATTCGAACCTCGGACCGAACTACCAGTGTTCAGCGTCTTTACCGCTCGGCCGCTGTTACAGCTCGTTAGACTGAGTAGGCAAATAATTTCCAAAACGGATTATTTGGATCTTTAAAATGGCTAATATTACGACCAAAATCTGTGCAGTTTGTCGACTTTGCTTATGAAAAATGTTTGCGAATAAACACCCTTATTGTAGATATAAATTTCGAAATAAAATTTTAAAATGCTGAAGTAAAATACATTTTTTTATTTGTAGCCGGAAGAATACTTCTCAGTAGCAAAGAAAGGCGAATGTAAGCTAAAATAAGAAAGTTCTTATAATTATGGGCTCCCATTAGAGGTTGAGTGGTAAAGACCGTGTTGAGGATTAGCAAGTTCGATTCAGGTTGAAATCCTGCGAAAGGATTGATTTCATAGGTGTTTCCGGTTTTTTTTCCATGCGTAAATTAAATACCTGCTAGTTTCCCTTTGAATATTCCTCTACAAAGGCATACCTTCTTTCAGACAAATAACTCTTACATGCTTGGTTATACTCAAATAACTGCCTTACTATTAACGCCTACTATAGCAGGAGTTAAAACAAGTTATAATTTAGGCTTTCAGTCTTAAATACGCTTTTTCAATATGTTTATAGTGTCCAAAAACCTGTTATTCCATCTAAGCAGTGAATAATAGGATAATACGTTCAGTTATATTGTTGTTAACTAAGAGGAAAAGAAAGCAAGTACCTGAGTTTGGCTTGGGTTGTTTGCTGAATGGGCTGCTTTCCTCACCATCACTCACAGCAATAGTAGTCAGAAGCTATACTGTTTCCTAGGGAACTGTGCAAAATTGCTGAGAGCCAAATCGATAAAACAATATTAAGAATTTGTTGACATATTTTAATGGACCACATAGTTTTACTTCAGATATCACAATAAAAATAATTCTTACATCATATTAGCATGCTTATATTCTATTTAGTAACGAGTAATTGGAATGGCAAGACCGTTATGACGCCAAAGTGTTATAAAATGACTTCCACATTGGAGGAAAGTACACTCATGTCCATAAATTAAGGATAATTCGGAGTCACGCGGAAATCGAACTCTAAAATAAAGATATCACCTGTAAAATCACTACACACATCTTCAAGAATCATATGGAAATTTCAGGAAGCAACCAGATGACACCGATGGTACGTCACAATGACGAGAGTGTAAGAGAGTGATATATAAGGAATACAGCCAAAGAAATAAAATTGTTCGCAGGCGCTTTATAAGCATTTCAGTGCAATAACCGAATAGTTATGACACAAAAGACGCATTTGGATGATTTTTTACGTGTGTAGAATTATCGGCCGTCTGGAATGTGGGCGTACCCAACTGGAAGTATCAGACGAACTTGGAATTGCCCAGAGTGTCATCTCCAGGCTTTGGCAACGATAGCACAGGTCGCCCCAGAGTTACAACGCCGAATGAGGACCGATATTTGGCAGTTACTGCCAAAAGAAACAGGAGAAGCACAGCCTCAGACCTGTCTCGTAAGCTCTCTTCAGCTACTGGTCCGACAATTTCAAGGCAGACCGTGTACAGGCGCTTAGGGCAGATTGGTCTATATGCTCGTAGACCTGTCAGATGCGTTCCACTTACTGCAACTCACTGTCGCCTGCGGTTAGCCTGGAATAAAGAGCATGCATTGTGGACACCGCAACAGTGGGCTTGTGTGATGTTTTCCGATGAGTCCAGGTTTACCTTGCAGTCTGATTCTCGCCGGACTTTCATATGGAGAGCTCCAGGTACCCCTTACCACCAAGAAAACATCATTGAACGACACCGTTACGGTGGTGCAGGAGTGCTCGTTTGGGGTGGAATTATTCTGGATTCCAGAACTGACCTGCATGTTCGACTTGGAACCATGACAAGCCAAATTTATCGGGACATCATTCTGGAACAACATGTACGTTTGTTTCGGGGCGCCATGGGCGCACAATTTGTGTTTATGGATGACAACGCCCGTCCTCACCGTGCAAACATCGTAAGCGAATGCCTTCAATCGGAGGATATCACCCGTATGGACTGGCCAGCATTCTCACCGGACTTGAATCCAGTAGAGCACGTGTGGGACATGCTTGGCCGACGAGTTGCAGCCCGTCAACCTCCTCCTACATGTCTACCGGAACTTCGGAGAGCATTGCTTTTTGAGTGGTGTAATATCCCCCAAGATCAGATCGATAATTTGATACTCAGCATGCCTAGGCGTTGTACGGACTGTATTGCATCGTCTGGGAGACATACAATGTATTAACAATCATACCAACCATGTAATATTAGTTTTTTTTTGGTAATTTGCTACAGGGAGAAAAAAATCGCTATTTTTTTAATAATATCAAACATATAGCATCTTTTTTTGCTCTTTACCTTTTGTTTAATAAATAAGCTTTACAAATATGTCAAATTTGTTTTGCTTCTAACTCTTCCTTTGTCGGATTTTGCATTATCCTTAATTTATGGACATGAGTGTAGAACTCTACGTTATTGCTTTCCTCGCATTCTTATATAGTGGAGTGTGGTATTAACCATGAAATCTTACTATCAAAAGCTCGTAACTGAGCTGACGTTGTAAAAAATGAAAACAAATTATGAAATAACCTTTTTTTAAAAACTCAGAAAATAATTAATGAATCGAAAGTAGAACAATAATTTATCATATAGTTTGATGGGCAAAAGAAAATTAAATTTTTCTGTTTACAAAATTTACTTTTATATTGCGAATAACAAAAGCATAAGGCGCCTTTGATAAATTTATGAAGGTAATGGCTTATATTTCTGACAATGCATTTCGATTATTAGATTGCGTTAATTAGGCTCCCACATTATTTTTATAGATTTTACGAGTTTTAAATAAAACCATAAGTTATTTTATGAAAACGCTTTTATTATTTTATAAAGCTTGAGTTTCTTTGCTTGCATAAACTAATTATAAACACCTAACAGACTGGGAGAGAATTATCTCTTCGTCTGAAACAAACTACAAAGTATTAAGAAGGTTTAATATATATAAATAGGTTTAATATATAACTCAAATATGATCCAAACCTTTTTTTTTAAACCAGAACTTTGATCATTTAACTGGTGCTCACATTAACTCGGGCTCACATTAACTCGTGCTCACATAAACGAACAAAACTTGTGGCGATGAAACTTATAACAGTTGAATTCAAATTTAAAACTAAGACTAGTAGTTCAAGGCTGAATAATTTAACGCGAAGTTAGCTCAAACTTCCCACCAGCGTTACAATTTAAATATGGGCAACTATAATGGAAAGCCGAATAATATAACCCTATCTGAGCTAGCTAACCTAGTAACGTGTCCTCGAGAGGCAGAAACACGCTCTGTCTTACTATCTGACAACCTCAGCTTAAATACTTAGTCTAATTTGTATTCTTGTGAAGAAACGGGAGAAATGACATCCAAAATGTAAAATAATTGGTTAATGGAAAATAATAACAAACTTAAATTTTTAAAAATTTTCTTCTTATCACAATGCAACCCCAAATGAGGCTCCGGGATTGCACCTCACAAAATCTCAAACTTTTAATTAAGTAATAAATTTTAAGTTGGCATAAATATTGAACTTTATATTACTATTTGCAATTGTTTGGCCAAATTTGGTACTTACGTGTTATCTCATCAATTTCGAAACAGTCTCCGAGCAGTGCAGTTTAGCGTCGATTATGGATAAGCGCAACATGACAATACACTCATAACGTCTACGCTTTCGTTTCATGCAACTCCTATCGATTCTCGGTAAACCATCTTGTTTTCGAGAAGAAGATATAATTTAACTGTTATTGCTGTATTTAAAACTTCCAGTTTGAGAAAGAATATTAAAATTTGGGACTTGCCTTACGGAGCGGATCATGAAAGCTAAAAAGATAAGGCCTTCCTGCCAAATGCTGCAACTACGAAAAGGATCACATGGCTAGTTATGAAGGCTGTCGGAAATTCCCCATGAATACGAAGCAACAACAGGCCTTCTCTTCAGAAAGTTCCCACTATTATCCCCAATGCTTGAATCATCCAAGGAAAATAATTTGCCAAAGTAGTAGCCGAGACAAGCCGCCAGGAATCACATCCCAGCCTTCTAAGTGAAGACGAAGCAGCAGTTGTCGAGCTAATTGAGCTAGTCCCCTTAGTAAAGTCACTGGACATATCCAGCGTAACGCAACAACTTATGACCGCCTGCACAGCTAATCCCATCAACATCTCCACACCCCAGAATGGCCAATAATCATCATAGCACATCCCCAACTATCATGCTCTGGAATGCTAACAACATCTTCACTAAAAACGAAGATCTCAAGCACTTCATCACAGAGCACGACGGGGACATCTGTCGGATCACCAAGGTGCATGCCAACCGAAGTCACAATCTCTATTTACCCAACTTTACCTCCTACAGGACGCAACTGGGCAAGACATCGAGGAGTTGGAGCTTCCCTTCTAGTCAAACGATCCTTACGTCCTGTCAAATACTTGCGGACCACAGCAAAGGGTACGAATTTATTCTTTTCTAAGCACGTCAAAATCAATATCAGTGTATAGTCTACAATCCACCAAACAATTACCCTACGGACTAAGACGTAATGTGCATCGCCCCCGACAATGCCCCCACCATTCTAGGAGGGGACTTCAAAGCTAAGCACACAGATTAGGAATACTGTCGGAATAATCGAAACGGTAAAGAACTTCACAGCTTCTCATCAACCATCTTTACTCACTACACTTTCCAGACATCTATTCCTTTTGGGCCTGTCAAAGACTCAAGACTTAATGACATACTCGATATCTTCCTTAACAACATTAGTTTTGCTGTGGCAATTGATGTCAAAGAAGGGCACTCCTCATCATTGCAAGACCTAAGTCCGAAAGCACTTACATCAGATCGCATACAGATTGGATTGTCTCCTAAAAATTCTCTCAGAATGCGCTACAGGAGCAGCTATAAGACCAAAGAATATGTACTGTTAAGAAGGAAAACTTCGCAGAAGCAGAAGTGGCTCCCTTCCAACGAAAAGGGAAACAACTGCGCATGCGTGAAACATCTGTCGCCAAAAAGCGCCGAAGCTCGAAGCTGAATGTCGAAGTTGGTTTGGACAGGTTCGACCATTACGTTTAGCAAGAGTTTAAACAAAGAATAGGTTCTTTGGTTTCAAGTAGCGATATGGACAATGGAAGTTCAACAGCCAGTGAAAGTGAAACTTCACCTAATATTTCATCATTTCCGAGTTTAAATTATCGCGACAAGTCAAAGAACGATTCATCTTAACCCGTGTTCCTCAATTTCCTATACACGTCGCGGAGGGGGAAAATGTCGGCTAGGTACCAAAGAACCGGCATATCACAGAGAGGAAATTCTCGCCAACAGATTCCGTCGCCAAATCCCTTGGCGAATGTTCCCTTTTCTTTGTAGCGGCGTTGCAGACAAAGTGGTTTACATTACGTCTATGGAGCCTTTCCTTCTTTACATAGAGGTTTTTTGATAAGACTTCACAGGACATCGACATTCATAGCCTTACCACAGTAATCAACAGAGCCTTCAAGAATGCTATGATCACATTGGTGCAGTCAAATGAATTTTACGGAAGAAAAAGAACAATTACTTTTATTGTAAAAGAATTATATATTACATACCTATATATATATAGATAAATAGGCAAAAAATTCCAATACAAAAATTAGAATAAAATTTTATAAACCCGTCCTGCGCTATAGCTGCAGGATTGAAGTAGAATAAACTTAAAGCATCTAAATTAACTAGTAAATTGGATTAAAGGCAAAGCAATTCCTCTTTAATTAGTAAATTGGAATAAAGGCAAGGCAATTCCTCTCTTTCTCTCTCTCTATGTGTGTATATATATATTGCATTTCAACTATATATTTATCCCAAATACAGTCAGTATAACCTAGTTACAAACGGATTTTTGTTTCTGTTATGGTGGAAATTTTGAAGAGATATCTTCTAGAAAAGATTCGAACCATTATTTTTTTTATCAATATTGCAAAATAGTGCAAAATATTGTATTATCGAAGAAATTTCACCTATGTTTTTTCTATTGCAGGAAAATTCCACAAGCACGAATTTTTATATCGTGTTTAAGACAAAAAATAATCATAATTTTGCTCTCTTGCTCATGCGCATGTTTGTCTGAGTAACTGTTATGCGCGTGGTTAACAGAGTTTGGCGTATTCTGAAACTCTGGCGAATTCGACTAAGGTAGTTGCGATAATACAAGTACCCAAATATGATCCAGTTTCTCTCAGGAAGTCCTTTAAGTGTCTTTTGCTTGAAACGAACAGCTCTTATTGCTTTGCGCTGTTAAATAATTATTCTTAATACAATGAGTACTACTTCTCATTGCAATTTACATTTTTCTTTGGTACGACCCATTGATATCAAAGCTATATAAAATATAATATTCTTAAGAATTTTGTACTTAGCTAAATCATTTCATCATGTGAAATTTTTGTGTTTTTCTGTATAATATAGCATGAAACGTTGAGAGACAGGACGACGAAAAAATAAGAATACAGGGGCAGGTCTATTGAACATTGAATAAATGACTGTCTCGCTAATTTGGCGAGATATCGCTAAGCTGGCAACAGTTTTAGCGATTAATTTTGCCATGCCTTCCAGTAATTTCGAGAAGTACTAAACATTTCTCGGCGGCCGGGGAAAATCTGTATAAGGCCGTACAGAGCATCTCTGTCAGTAAGTGCTAACTGTTAGTTCAGCGTCAGTTCGGAGTTTTGAGTTAGCTTCGCTCTTTAGGTGCGCTTTGCATTGCGTTTGGTTTAACGTTCTTAATAGTTTGAAATGTAACTATTTATTGCACTCTATGATATCGTGAACACCTGTACGAGTACTTCTGTGGAAAATTCGAGAAATTTGAAGCGTTTCTTTTGATACAATAAATTTTATCAATCTATGATCGAACTTGTGTGCATTCAATCTATTACAAAAGCCGTACGCAAAATATTAAGTAAAAAATAACCTTATATTGATCTAAACTTTAAATAAAACTCTCCTGATACTGAGGGAAGCTGATATACGTTAGCCAAATAGCAAAAATTCTACTCTGGAGCAGACATACGAGTGTAATAAAAAATAAAAAATACCAAATGAATAGGCGGGGGCCAAAGATCAAATTAACATAGCGCGATGTATCATACAAAACTGAAATCAGAAGGAAAAGTAAAAGCTAAGAGACTGAAATTTTGAAAGCTTTGGGGAAACTGAATTGTAATCCTAAATTAAAGGAGATTTTTGGAAGGCGGATATTTTCCAGTAAAGAATTCATACATTTTCCGCAATTACCTACAGCAATGGTTCATAAAGTATGGGTCGTGAAATATTTTGAAGTACTGTTCTGATAATATAATTATTCATATTTTACATTAATTTCAAATTAATTTGCAATTAATGTAAAATATTAATTAATTGCAAATTAATTTAGTAGTATTAGTACATTAATTGCAAATTAGTTTATACTTATTAATTAATTACTAATAGTTATATATTATTTTCATTATAATTGCAGAACAACTAATCTGCCTGTGGGCAAGGAGACATGATTTCAACTGTATTCATATGGATCCTGGGTTTAAACAGTTTGGGAAAGACTAAAATATGGAATGTATAAATTTTCATGGATAACAGAAGGTATGATCTAACATCTACACCAATGTAAAGTAGTTGTTTTGCCTTATTTAGTTTTAATTAATATTTTTAATTTTATACTTAATATTCAGAATTTTCAGACGAGATATAGGTTTTTAGGGCGTCATGTATTGGGAAGAGGATTTTTATAAATTTTGTCTCATATTTCATCAACTGATTCTGGAATATCCCTTATCACGTCAGTTTAAATAAATAATACTTCGAAAAAATGTAAGCAGAATTCAGATTCCACTTTCGGGCCCAACTGTCGCCGAATTATCGATAATTCCACAGCAGTGATTTTTAAACACGTATAAAAATATTACAAGGAAGCACTTTTCAATAATCCTTAAAGAGAGATAAGGTTGTAAATGTCTTACCTTATGAGCAAGAAAAGAATTTTATGTTGATAAAAAATTTCCAACATCATTTCGATTGAAAATGTCATTTTGAAATAAAAGTTTTTGGCTCAGATGCAAGTTTAGAAGTGAAGTCCATAACATACATTCTTATAAAAAATGTTGCACTTTTTTATTATTCTAAAGAACCTGAAAGATTTACAACTGAATAAAACCTATTACGTAAGAGAATTTTAGTTTTTTACACTATGTAGAATTGCATTTATATTAATTTCTTTGCTTCACTACTAAAATATGATTCACAACTCCCAAAATAAACTTAAATATTACGAAAATCAGTTTCATTTTTTGCCACCTCGATGTCTTTATTTTATTAAAATGGCGAGATTCCGAGCATGTTCTTTTAGTAGAGCAATTTCTAATTATTTTGATCTTTATATACTTCTAGAAGGCCTCTTTGCTTTGCTATTAAAATTATAAGTTTTTATGCCAATTTCCATGCCTATTTTCAAACTGACGATTTAAGCTACAGCTCTTCTTTACCATGTGTACATCGCAAATGAGAATGCTTCGTTGGTTCTCGTGGGATTTGAAAGAGGACGATAAGGATTCCCGTTTAGTAATATGAACACTTTTGGAAAGACGCCATTAAAAATGAAGCTTTTGCTCGTATAATGAGGCATTACTTGGCGAAATTTAATGAAGATGACCTCTTTTCTTCTGAAATAATGGTATTTTTAATAGCGTGGTATTCTAATACAAGCAGTTCTCATTTTTCATAGGAACGTGCAGAAATAACAGCGTTTGTCTTCCTATTGATAGTTGTTTGAATAATAAAAGAACTTCCTCTAGCCTCTAGCCAAAATGAATTCTTTGCAAATTTTTAACTGCCCAAACTGAATTTGTTTCCTTCAAACTTGAATAAATTTTTCAGAACATCATCCACATTGCGATTTTTTAAATGTCATTACATTTTATGTGAAATTCCCTCTGTTTTCCCTCTCAACGTTAATTTACTGATTCTATGTTCTTGTTAGAAACATAAGTGTTTGTTACTGGTGAAAACAAACAGTAGATATTTTTATTAGCTGGACTTCTTATCCGCATAATACTACGAAAGCACTAGAGAATGCGATTATTCCTTACTTTATATTTAAATGTCACTCCAATATCGAAGAAGTCCCAGATGTGCATCAATGCTTATTAAGAAGACGTTTGTCGAGCTGTCAATTTAAAACGCTGTTAATTCCTCGTAACGTGGAAGGTGGTACACAATCTTTCATGAGTACAATCCCAATGAAATATTACTTTATTTCGACCCCAGTTGTAATCCCCAAAGGCCCCATATAACCCAAAGCCCTACGGGTAATTAAATGCACATTTTTAAAACAGTGTTTGTTTTAACTTTGTCAGTATTATATACATTTAGATATTAAAAAGTTTCATTTACCTAGGAATAAAAAAGTACTTAAATGTTGGTGGGAATATTTTGTGTTCCTATCTCTCTCCAAATAAATGTGTGTTTAAAATCAGATGTTGAACTGAGCTTGTTCTATCTTCATTGACAGAACAGGCCCATTTTTATACTCCAGTTCTGATGTTCTCTACACAGATTCAGGCAGATTCGTTTTTATTGTGAGCTCAGTAAAACACAAACCTTTGGCTTTCTGACGTAAAAGCCTTATTTATCAAGTCTTCTGTATATTATAGTCAGTTACAACACAGCAGACGAAGCTGTCGCGAGAGCTCTAAACTTAGTTCCCTAGCAGTAAAATTTATGTTGCCATGGGCGGTTAGATGAAAACTGCTCTTGAAAATTATTTTTTTCTTCTGCGACATACGTAGTTACAATTTCCTAACAACAATTTCAAAATTTCTAAATTATTTCTAGAACGAAAAGACCACCTTTAAACATTCAGCTAGCTATCTTACATTTTCTGTAACTGTCTTAGCGGTCTGCAGCTCTGAGCCATAAAAATGTCATCACCTTAATAGAAATTTTCAGAATGTGTCAAAATCTGGCAACCATGCGCGTAACCATTTTTCAATAAGGCAACTTCTTCATTTCCATATGCATTCTTTTCTGCCGTATTCTAAGTTCCAACAGGTTTAATAGACAAGACATGATATTTTTTTACTTAAACTCTGTTTTAAAATATGCACATATGGAATTTGGTACCAAAGAAAGAAACTGTGGTAAACTGTCTGCAAAAATATATTATTTTATCCCAAAATGGCTAAAGAGAATAGTGATGAGATGCACTGGTAGATAGCCAATGCGCAATGCCAGTGTTGCTCGCGATGACCTGTTTGTGCAATTCTATACTGCCTTTTAAGTGAAAACAGATCGCTGTATGCGCAGGGAGAAGCACAGCGGAAAAAAGCTGTAAGATTTCAGTAAAAAAATGTACGTAAACATTTTTTTAAATATAATCCTTTTGAATGTATTGGGTAATCCTAATTATTTAATAATTAAATTTGTATTTTAAGCTGTTGAAATGCGTTTGAAATTTTTGGTTTGTAAGCAATGTTTGCCAACTTACCATAAATATTGATAGTTTGTGAAACTTATCTTTGCATCTGGTACAAAATTGCCACAAGATGGTTGCGTTACCATGTAAGTACAAAATATTCTTCCACATGATTACTTCAGCACCTTGAAAAACTCTTTTGTTCCTGTAAATAGGAACGTCGAATTCTGAATTGCACACTTCCTCTGGGAAATGTAAGTAGTGTGAAACGGAGAGTTCAGCGACAGGATCTCAAACTCGCAGGCGGTGCGCGGTG
>KK112777.1:4436-46850 GCA_000611955.2 Stegodyphus mimosarum
ATCAACTGTTAGATATCATATTTTCCATGAGGCGTGTTTAACTCTGGATGAATTTTGGTTTATGCTTTTGTAGGGGTATATTTTGGTACTAAAGACATTTTTATTAAGTATGTAAGTGGCGTTTTCCTCTTCGGAAAGTAATTACCGCTAGGACAAAATTATTACTACGACTGTTGTGACGAAAACGTTTCCTAATTATCAAGAACCATTAAAGGCTAAAATCGGCTTAATTTCCGAATTTTATTTACAGACTCTCTAAAGTTTCAATATGTTAATCCAACCAATTACTACGATTTATTTCCTTACTGTGACATTTCCTTTCCGTTTCCCTACCAGCATGCAAATCAGGTTAAGAGCATTCACTGTGCGGTTTTCGGATTTTAATGCAGAGCGTGTTTCTGCCGCTCGAGGCCACGTTAATAAGGTTTCTGCTAGCTACGTTAAGATTCTATTATTCAGATTTGTGGCATAGTTGTGTCCATTTTAAGTTATTAAGTGGTAAGTGGTAAGTTCCAGCCATCTTTGCCTTTAATCAATCATGTACCCTTTGGTTACTAATTTTGTAGACATATTAGGATTTTTGATGCTGAGAGAGATGGAAATAAGCATTGCCCTCGTCGGGACTCGAACCACGAACCTCTTGAATACACGCCGAGTGTGCTGATCACTACACCATGAAGGAATGCTAAGAAGGCGGGAGTAATGCGTAATAATTTGACTGTTATTTTACGTTACATCGCCACAAGTGTTTGCATGATTTTGTCAAGCACGCAATGTGCATTCAAGGTTTAGTTCCTATTTATTAAAAAGGCCGTTTTTAATCTTCTCAAAGTCTTTACCTTTAGATGAGCGATAATTCGCTCTATACCTTTTAGGTGTTTGGAGTTACTTTACATTACCAAAAACACCAAACTCCATAACTTCATTGATACTTGATATCAGAGAAGAGTTAAATTCTGTTACGCCAAACATTTCAAAAGTACATGTGGAGATTTCTGGGAAGTTGCATTCAAAAATACATGTGGAGATGCTTGGAGAAAAATATTATCCCTGTTAAAAATTTCTCATTTTTTGTCTGCTTCTTTAGAAGCATATTTGTTTCCCGTTTTGCGAAAGCAGTATCTGTCATAATTAGAATAATAATGCACTGTTTGTTTTATATCGATTTCGATTTCTATATTTGTTATTTTCTAAATTTCCCTTAGTTTATCTAGGCGAAAGCTTTTGTACCACACCTTTGTATCTGGCAAACGCATTGAATTATTAAATTACGAGACAAATTTAAAAAATCTGAAAGATTTCAGATTTTGTATTACGCCCAAACGGGCGTAATTTTCATTTACAGTCCCATACACGCTTCGAGAGCATTTGGGTTAATGCCACATTGAGCTAAAAATACTCAAAAACAGCATATCTTTAGAATTTCCGATAGAAAATCTCGTGCGCTAGAGATAAAAATGTTTTATTCCTTACACTGTTGCTACCGCTCGCATTGAAATTGTCGAGTTTTTTAATCAAAAATTCATGAATGTTTCACAAAATAAATAGACAATAAAATGCAACAAATGTACAATAACACAAACTTGAAATTCCAAATTGGGGCATCCAAGTGTCCATGTTCTGGTGGAGGAATAGGTTATTAAAAGTTTGATGAGTCTAGATGCCTTTTTTTCCACAATGCGAGAAAGATACGCACATTCATGCAAATTGTTCACCACTTAGTTTCTTTAAACATAATACAAGGAGATAATATTTAGTGCCACCAATTTGAAAAGTGATCCTGACATTTAAGGTGATTCGACGGGATTGAAATGTTTCTTTCGATTGAAAAAAACCTTTATGAGTTACCACCCATTTGGGATAAAAACACTCATGAAAATATAATCGAATGTTATTGGTTCATTTCAGCAAATTACGCAAAAAACATCTTCGGAAGCAAAACTCGTATAATACATTGAGTGCAAATTTACGAACGCAGCCGAAACGGATTTGCCTCATTTAAGAATCCACGGAATATTATGCGTTGAGGAAATGTTGTCACTTAGTAACAAGGAATACCACTTAAAAACAGGCCAAAATTCACTTATGGTGACTGAATAAATAAAGATAAACCATCAGTATCGAGCACATAATTTCGATCGGAATTGTGATAAATTGTCAGTGGTCACGCATTCTTACTTCAAGCTGAATAAGACGAAAGAAATATTCATAGATCCATCGAGAGTTAATACAGTTCTTTTCTCTGAAATGCAATACGGCTTCATTCATAAATGAGTGTTATATATTGTGTTACGCAATTAGGTAACACAATATTTAACATTCACTTAGCGGATGAATTAAGGCAATTCGTAACATCTAGTTACGAATGATCGCAACTAGATGTTAAGAATTGCGTTAATGCGGTAAAATATATTCTTTTGTTAGCATGCACTTGCAAATTCGAAAGTTCAAGATTTTAAATAATGCATTGCTTAAAATTTAATATCAACAAAATTTACGTCCTAAATTTTGTTAATATTAATAGTAATTGTAGCCAAAATTTATTTCAATACTAGCGGGCTGCAGCCAAAGCAAAGTCTGTAAGTTCTATGTATCCCTAAAAAACAAATGCATAAAAACATTTAAATATGAAAGAATTAGTTCATCCTTTCCAAGCAAAATCAAATCGTAAATAATTTTTATTGCTAAAACAGAAACCAAAAATTTTGACACTTCAGGTTAATGCATATGACGTCATGATTTAAATTTCATGTAATATTACCACATTTTCTCAATAATAATAAAAGAATTAACGTGGCAATAACATAATGCGTCAATTATAATAACCGGAAACAAAAAAGTTGCCAACAGCAGCTATTTGTTTAACATGCTGACATTAACGAACACATTTCAACATACAGCAATGTCACATGCAATCGCGCGCTTTCTGCAAGGTCGAAGTATGACCTTAGAAAATAATATGTTTAATGTTTGGCAATGTTATTTTTATTTCATATTTTGTAGAATTCACTAATGTTTTGATTCACAAACTTTACGATTTGATAGTGAGCAGTAGCAACACTTTTCGAAATAAAACATTTTTATCTCCAACGCGCAACTCTGTCGCCACACGGAAAAATGACTGCGAAAATTGTTGTTTTCAGAGTTTTTAATTAATATCTCGGCTGATTAAAATAGCACGAAGATGGGAACCGTTGAAATGGCTTCCCACGAATGTTTGGAATCGGGAATAATATATTTAATATTTGGCAAAGCTATTTTAGTCCAAAGGGGAAATTTGCCCAGAAAGGCTATTAATTTCGCTTTAGCATTTTGCGTTGATTCACTACAAGCGTTGTTTCACTTTTCAAATTGTTCCCACCAAATATTATCGCCCTGTATGACATTTAAAGAAATTAAATAATGAAGAATCTACATAAATATATATATGTTTCTCGTGTTTTAATAAAATAACGGTACCTAGAGCCATCGAATTTTGAATAACGTAATCTTCCGGCGAATATGGGCATCTGGAAGCCCAAATTTGAAATTTGGAATTTGTTTTATTATCGATTTCATCTTTTGTGAACTTTTGGCGAATTTTTGATGAACAAACTCAAGGATTTCGAAGCGAGCAATGGCAACATTGTACAGAAAAACATTTGTATCTCCAGCGCGAGACTGTGTATTGGAAATTCTAAAGATATGCTCATTTTAAAATTACTTTTGCGATGTTGCTTTGAACTGAATTTTATTTTTTATGTGCGAAGAACGTGATATTTAATAAGTAAAGGTAACACACAAAATATTTAAAAAACGCCCTTTTGGACGTAATTTAAAATCTGAAACCTTTAATTTTTTAATTCTTTTTTATTTCATATTTTGTGAAACTTAGAAATGTTTTGTTAACAAACTCTACGATTTGAAACCGAGCAGTGGCAATGCTAGCAGATTTTTACCTCCAAAGTGCCAAACTGTTGCCACTTCAAAAATTGAGGATGAAAATTAGAGTTTTCTGATATTTTAATTATGATTTTAATTACCTCCACTAATTAAAATGCTACGAAAATGAGGGTGATCGAAATGACTTCCCACGAATTTTTCGAGTCCGGGAGTAATTCTCTCGAAATTGAACTCCCTGCCGTTCAGGAGGAGGTAATGCTGCACACAAACAGACAGAGAGACATACACAAATTTTAATAGCATTAATTTTATTACAGAAGAAAGTAGTCCTTTTCAGAGTCTTACATACAAATGCTTAAATCTAGAAAGAGGGAATTTAGCAGTGCGTTACGCTGGCTCCTCAATAAATTTCGCAGTTTAAAAATTAATTCGAAGTTGGAAACGATTATTATACAGTATATAACAATAGCATCCAGTCCGAATGTTTTGTTCAAGTTTGTAAAGCCAGAATTTGGGTTTTATTAGGTAATACATATGTTTCTTACTCTATAATTTGAAAGAGTGAACTTAGCTCACAGAAAATATTTGCAAATGAGATTCGACTGAAGGCAAATATTATCCGTGTTCTGTTTCTATAGCAACAAACCTTCTGTGTAGATCAATTCCAAGACCCCAGGGATGCGTTGTCAATTTACTGAGAACTAATGCTGTAAGATATATTTTACGATTAAAAGTAAAAGCTTTCCAGTAATATTTAAAGCATCGGGCATTTATCCTAGTGGATTAGCTCAAATGCTTAGCTTTTAAATAGAATCTTTTCATTTCCGTACCTAAATGCTTCCACAGTTCGAGATATATATACACACCAAGTTTATTTATTCCAGGAAGTTATATTTCTAATCATTGATATTCTCCCGTGGAATATTTTCAGAGTTGTTATCAAACCTCTTTCGTTTCCGCGTATGCTATGCTTTGAAGTTTAGGAGGGCAGAGGTGGAAGAATAACCCGATTGAACTAAATACTTGTTGAATAATCACGAGTGTCGGATAATACGGAATTACTGAATTTGAGTCATTCATTACACAGGACACGTTTAGAAAAAACTATGTTTCAAATGCGACACAAAAAATGATAATTACTGTGAATAAAAATCAGTGCTTGAATCTATTGTTTCACAACAGCAAAATTCATTCACCAGGAAAAACTCTGATGTGGACGCAACATGTACGATACCTGTACGACCAAATTAAATTATACACATTTTTTGCTGCATTTCATTTAAACTTATTTTCTCGAATTTCATTACAGATATATTTCTCATTCAATTAATTCAGTTCTCAATTCGCGGCAAAGCAAAAATGCATAAAAATTTCAAACATCTTCATTAAAAATTGCAAAATGCAGAAAAGCATAAAACAACAAATACAGTTAAAACAGTATTAAAAAACAATTCTTACGATTAAAATTAGAATTTATACTCAGAAACAAGCAGTTTGGCCAGCGGGCAAGAAGGCAGATTTTACGGTGCACGTAATAGACGTTTACTTTTGGTCTTACTCGGCGAAAAGTCATTGAAGGTGCGGGATTTGACTTAATTCACTATTCTACGAGTTTCAAATGTAAACAAATTGTGGTTAGCCACTTACACCTTTAAATTGTTGATAATTATACAACTACTACGTGCAGATGAACTAAAGGCATAAAACCTTGACAGGAACATAAAAAACACTTGATTCAATTATTTTAAAGCAAAAAATGCACAATTTACCAACATATAAGAATAAAAACTAAGCTGACCGAGCCAAGTAGCAGACTATAGTATACCAAGTAGTATAACGAAAACAGGAGGTGTAAAACTGCATGTTATAACAGTGCAATATACAAAATTGCAATCGTCTACAGCTACTCTTTCTTGAGTTATGCCAAATACATGTATACGTACGTACGTACAGATGTCATAAAACATCGCTCTCCTGAATCCCTTTTAAATCCATTTTACAGTCCATTTTGAGAAAAACAATCTTTTATTCTGTCCGTACATATAGATGTCACGCAAAAGCATCGTTTCCAATAGTTTCGAGAGCGGTTGAAATACATACTTCCTTCGAAATATGATAATTTTTTACCATTACAATATTTTCTTAACTTCGTACATGGAAGTAAAAGAGGTAGGCCCTTTATAACACAAAATGCTTCCTATTAAAATTATAAATAGATAAGAAATTAAATAGATAAAATGTGTTTCGTGAAGCCTATTAATCCAAGGTTTAGTATAAGTAGATAATAAATAATCGATCTAGGACTGCTTGAGGATAACTAAAAAGAAATATAATTTTTCCAATATAAAACAAATAAAGAATTAAATAAGAAAAATATGTCTAGATTAGCAGTTTCGTAATTTCTCAAATCTGCTTTCATTTGCAGGTTCAGACTTTTCAATCGGGGATTAAAATTTTCCAGCTAGGACATTTTAAGGCAGATTGAAATTTCCTAATAACTAAACGCTTTTAAAACTGAAATATTCAAAATATCTTTCAAAACGTTTTTAAAAAATGAGGGCATAATGAATTTTTTAAACAAACGATGATTTTAAAAAATGAAGAGGATAAATTTCTGTAAAAATATAAATATATAAAATTAGATTATTATAAGGGCAAAATTATTAAAGCACAATTTAAAGTAGATGAAGTTAAAGTATAAAAAATTTAAACTAAAAAAAAATAGAATTTTTGAAAATTTTTTAAAAGACTTTGTTCATTCATACAAGAATCAAATCTTTCTGGATCTTCCAACTACTTATCAAAATATCAAAAATATCAAAATATCTATCAGTTTTAAAAATTTCATATTTTTCATCATATTTTACAAATTATTTTTCATAAAAAATTCCTTTCATTTTCTTATTGTTTAAATCTCTTAGTGTATAAATAAAAGGATTCGTGTTTAAGACTTGAGAAATATTAAAACATCTTCTCTAAACAATTTGTAATATCCTTTTGTAAAAATGATTTTAAATTTAGAAATTCTAAGGGTGGCACAGATTTTTAATTTTTGAGCTTTTTATGTTCTCTGGGATTATACAAATTCATATATGTGGGAAATCAGAAACGCCAGCGAGGTGACGTCATCTGCCGCCAGCCCAGCGCAGCGCAAAACAGCTCAGACGAGTACCAGAGGTGGTGTGGAGCAGACGAGTTCCAAACGTGGACGAGAACAGACGTGTTCTCTGTAAGCCTTTCAGAAAGTTTGAGGAGGGATGATGTCCCAGTGGTGTTATAGAATCCGTCAGCATTTGTGAATCCTGATCTTGTTCCCGAGATTCGACAAGATAAGCCAAACTGTGAACTGTTGATTGTTACATGAACAATTCATGGACATTCATTTATTCTTAGTCGTGGGGTTATCGTTACCTTTAGTTATGTCAGCTATCATGTTATCATCCCATCTTTTATTATCTTTCGTTCATACTAGTAATTTCATAATACATATACTTTATACTTATCTCGTGCTGGTGGATTCTATAACACCACTGGGACATCATCCCTCCTCAAACTTTCTGAAAGGCTTACAGAGAGCACGTCTGTTCTCGTCCACGTTTGGAACTCGTCTGCTCCACACCACCTCTGGTACTCGTCTGAGCTGTTTTGCGCTGCGCTGGGCTGGCGGCAGATGACGTCACCTCGCTGGCGTTTCTGATTTTCCGCATATATACTACAGCTTTATTATCCTAAATAGATGCCTCTAAGGCTATCATTTTTACAGATCAATGACATGAATTGTTATAATTTTTAACTAATTATCTAACACGTCTATACATGTTTTTGTTCTGTGTGCATCCAAATATTTTCTAACCTTTTCATTCATAATCTTATTAAATCTTACAACTACACCACATTTAATTTATATATTTTATCTTATAAATTAATGAATATTTTTGTACTAGCGGAAGTACTCGATGCGAGTTAAGTTAGGTTGAGAGTAACGTATCTAACAACGACGAAAACGTTACCGCTGTAATCCTTCTCTAATAACAATGCAAAAAATATGATTCATAGTCATACATTTTTCAATCTGATGCGATATGAAAAACCATATAAAACATTTCGATAGAAAAATAAACTAATTCTATCCAATTATATCAGCAACAAGATCAAATTCCGTAGATATTTCCCCTATATTCAATTTTAATCGATTAAATATGGCAGAAAAGTGATCATAATTGATCAGAAATCAATAACGCGAACGAACAAGCACACGAATAGGCATTCTCCTTTATATATCTACTACAGATTTTGTCAAACTTACAAATTTTTGATTAACAAAATCTAGGATTTGAAACCAAGCTGTAGCAATACTTTTCGAAATAAAGCATTTTTATCTCCAACGCGCGAGACTGTTACCACTCGGAAAAATGAGTGCGAAAATGAGTGTTTTCAGAATTTTTAACTAATATCTCGGCCGATTAAAATCGTGCGAAGACGGGAGCAGTCGAAATCGCTTCCCACGAATTTTTGGAATCAGGGATAATGTATTTAATGTCTGGCAATACTATTCATTTCCTTGTAACACTTAGAAAATTTTTAATAATAAACTTTACGATTTGACAGCAAACAGTGACAACACTACTCGAAATGAAGAAGATTTTTATCACCAACGTTCGAGACTGTTGCCACTTGGAAAAATGAGGGCGAAAATTAGAGTTTTCAAATTTTTCATTAATATCCCTTATTTTAGCTAATTTTTTTTCGAAAAATATGAACGTCGTCCTTTCCCAGAACCCAGAAAAGAAATGTAGAACGTTTGCTGACGACAGCTATAGTAGTGACTGAGTTAATCGTAAACAAACGCAGACTTTCTTTTTTACATCTATAGATTTACGCAGTTGTTGAGCACTTTTGTTTATAGACTTTTGTTTCTTTATCGGTCTGAATTCTCATGAGAATTTTTCTTTAAAAATCGTTTTTAACACGTTTGTGATATCTTTTCCTATATACAATACTAGGTAGATAAATGCTACGTACAATATTAGGTAGATACTAGGCTCCTGCTTCTAAAATTTCTAATGCGTGGTTTATATTTTGCATAAATATCTTGTTGATTTGAAAATGTAAAATGTTTCTATTTCTTTTAAGGTATTTTGGTTTTTGTCTGCACTTCTTTCACGCCATACCAACCTGTTCCAGAATTATAATATACATGTCTTAACTTTTTTTCTTCTTCTGAGAGCCGTTTGACCTAAAATATTAGAGCCGCAAACGTTGCAATTATCTTTCAATATGGGTTTGTTGTTTCCAGAAATGCATTTCGAAGAGTGAATTGTTAGCAAATTTATTAATAATAACCTTTTCATTTACTCATTCCTATAACATAAAAATTTAGGAACCATGCAAGATACTTTTTCACTAGGGTTATAAGGTATTTCTCCCGCCTTCTTCGCATGCCTTCGCTGTGTAGTAGTCAGCATGCTCGACGCGTAACCCAGAGGTCCGTGGTTCGATTCCCGGCGAAGTCATTGCTCATTTTTCACGTTCCCTGCTTCTAAATACCTAACGTCTCTACAAGGGGTGTCCGAACTAAAAGGTGGTGGATGATGATTCTCCACCACCACGATTTGGCGATTGGGTCCCCAAAACCCCAGTCGCCCTTTAAAAGGGGGAGTATATAAAGTATTTCTCCCGCCTTCTTCGTATGCCTTTGTAGTGTAGTGATCAGGACGCTCGACGCGTAACTGAGAAGTCCGTGGTTCTCGATTCTCATCGAAGGCGTTGCTCATTTTTCACGTCTCCTGTTTTTAAATACCTAACGTCTCTAGAGGGTGAACTTTTAATAAATTCTATGTCTTTTTAACAAAACATCTTCTTCTATCATTATTTTAACTTTCAGCGAATTTAACAGATTTCCCGAAGCTTTATAAGTGTACTTATATACTTTCTTCTTTCTGAAATGTTTAACCACTTGTCTAGAATTGGGATTTTTTCTGCTACAATGCTCAGTAAGAAACTCTTGCGATAAACGTATAACTAATCTTCCAATTTCTTTTCTGTTCATATATTATAAAATTGTTTTCTGTATTCCCTCTTAGGATTTTCAGAATCAAACATGAGGAAATCACGAGATTTTTTTACACTCCTTTTGGGCATTTCACTAAATTTTCTTGTTAATTCCCCATTAATTTCTCTCGTGATTTGTTACCTTTCTTTTGTTTGAAAATTAAAATGTATGAATTAATTATAGCTGATTCGTAGTTTTTAGGGACACTGCAATAGTCTTGAGCTGGACAAATGATGAACGTGATATTATAGCTACTCCAAAAGTGCGATTTTTTATTATTTCTCTGATTATACTATATAATTATATTCTTTTTGTTATGGTCTAAATTTTATAATTAAACAAATTTTTCGAAGTCATCCGTTGCAGAGAATAGTTTGTTATATTTCTTATATTTTCATAACAATTCTTTCTGAAACTTTTTATCAATTGTAAAATTTATGATATCTTCTCTTTGAATACCATCAAATATTTTAAATTTCGAGTTAAGTCATGGCGAGGCTTGATTTTATCTACAAATGAATCACAAATTCAGTAAATGGAAATCCTTAGATGTTCCAAGCAAAGCAACTCGGATCCCAAATACATTTAATTTACAGTTGAAGAAGATATCAGATAAACGTATACAAAGCGTGTAACCCTGAAAAACAAAAGCAAGCAATTTGGTGGAAAAAAATAATAAGTTCTAATTTGAAAAATGTCGTGGATACGAGTCAGTTTCACTTTAAAAGACCTCCACAGTGTAACCCTTCCTTTTCGTGCAGTGCCTAAGGGCATAGCACGTAATAAGTAAAAACCTGAACAATGCAGTACACATCAGACCACTACACAGATGCTGATTCTATGGAAAATGCAACAGTAATGATAGTCGGACTAATGAAAGAGAACACGTTTAAACACACTCAAGTTGAGAAACGACTAAAAGAATTAAATGAAGAATAAAATCTGCGAAATAAAGAAATAAAAAAACCAGAACATACTAGTGGACTAAAGAACTCATGGGGGAGGAAGAAAAAATTCTCAAACGTCCTAAGATGTAAACGGAAAAGCGTTCAAGATCAATAGAAGCAAACAGCATAGCTAAAACATAAAGCGCAATTAACATCGCATAAATAGAAGGCAGTAGAAGCAAAAGAAGAAGCAGGAAAATAGTTTGCTCTAATAACAAGACTTATGGTCAACTGTATAAAATGGCCACAAGTAAAACATATCAGCCAGACAACATCACCTTCTCGCAAGACCTCATTTCAGAAGAAAATCCAATTATAAAGCAATAGTGTTCATGCTCAACAAAACATTATACACAGTGTTTCTTAAAATTCTCCAATAGATGACCTGCTAGAAAGTAATAGTAATCAGAAGTAATATTTACTTCACGGACAAAGGAGACGATAAAAATTGCGTACAATAAGAAATGTCAGGTATCATCAGAAAAATATCCAACAAAAAAGCACCAGGCCCAGATGGTATTGTCAATAGAATCATAAAAAATAGTCCATCGGGCAGTTCTTACCATTTTTCTCAAACTATTAACATATGTCAAAATCTCCATGCTTTTACCGATCATACTTTAAAATAGGGCAAAATATATTTAGAAAACATGATAAAACAACATCAGATCCAGGTGCTTTCGTCCAGTCAATAGACGAGCTGCTGTAGAGGAAGTGTAAAAAACTGCCATTGGAGACGGAATACGTCACCCCATCGAGGGAAATAATATCAGCCAGAATGAATATGATTTCAGACCACTAAAATCAACACTACAATCAGTCTCCAATCTCCAAGATATTATTTACTCCAATAAAGTATATAGCCAGCATTCAGCCATCATGTACATGGACTTGATATGGTAAGGTAGTCAGTATCCTAAAAGCATTAGGATGCATCATGTGCCAAAGAATATTTGCATGATAATGAAAAACTCTTTATGAAACAGATCTGGCATTATTACAAATAAACACGTACTAGATGAAAGAAAATAATCAATAGGGTGTTCGCAAGGTCCTTGCCTTAGGCAAGTGGAATATTATATTCAACAAAATTACTTCCTATAAATGGAAAGAACGTACGATGATGATTTCATCTGCGCATGATGCAGCCTTTGGTGTTAAAGGATACTCAAGAGAAATTTTGGAGAGCATGTAATGACACGCTTTGAAAATTCAATGATGTCTGCAACGCAGAAAATCTAAACTCAAAAGTTCCCTCTTTCCAAAACCTGATAAAACTCTCCAACGCCATTCCTTCATAGAAGTTAGCAATAAAAAAATTGAAATAGCTAATGAAATCAAATTTTTAAGTCTTATATTAGAATTGAAGATTTTCTAGATACTACATTTTTACAGTATTTGTAAAAAAAAAACTCAGAAAATCTCAAGAGCCCTTTCCAGAATGCAAGTATCCACGTACGGTCTTTAATCAAAAATACAAAATATCCTTTAATATACAGCAATAAAAAAGATGGTGCTTTACGGAGCAGCTGTTTGGTCACAATTTCACAAACATATGCAAGTATCCACGCAGGGTCTTCAATCAAAAATGCAAAATATCCTTTAACATGCAACAACAGAAGAGATGGTGCTTTGCGGAGCAGCTATTTGGTCACAATCTAATAAACGCATGCAGACGAAGAACGCTGGCTTCAATCCAACTACCATTTCTCCTCCAAATAGCAAAATGGTTTCGTACAGCACCAACTGCGGCATTATGTGTATTAATAAGAATTCTCTTACTCCCATTCGACAGAACAGGAAGTTGACCCAGGGAATGTTATACAATTAAAAAAACTGCTACACATAAACGATCAATTGAACCTATTACATTACAATTTCCAAGGAACCCATACTTGCGGCACCCAGCTTCAGATTCGAATATCAAAGATGTCATCAAAGCGGAAATTAATGTAGTAATCGAATACCCAATGGCCTATGCAGACGAATCAAAAATTAACAATAAAGTCGGGAGTACCCATATTATTCTAGTTGAAGAACTTGAAGACCATTTTTTTCAGATTTTCAGGCAGATGTTCAGGCAATTGCAGATCGCAGAAATAAATCTCCAATTGTCCAAGAGATTCCTGATACAGCACTGGAATAGTATTCGGTTTGGTTTTATATAATTATGGCAAAGCACTCGAGGGTTATTTTTCTGAAGTATGCATTCGTGGAAGACTTTCTAAGGCAAACTGGCTCATATACATGTTACACATGGAGAAAACCACAAGAAACACCCATGCAGCCAGTACATTCCCCGGCATTAGAACCTCTTATGAACAATAAGCGTTCAGAGTCTTTACTGCTCGACCGCTGGTTGGCATTTAGCAAATGGAAACGCCAATGCTAAAATAGCAATTAAATGGTTTAAAGCCCATGCCGGTAAAGTTTATCAAATAAAGCACATAAACTTGCCAAAGAAGCGACACAGATTGAATCTCTGCCTATAACAGGAAAACTATTTTCAAGGACGCATAAAAAGAACATCTTAAGAACACTTGAAATCTATAAAAATGAATACAATGAAACACAAAAAGAAAGAAGTGTGTATAAAATATCTATGTTCCCCTCATGTGACGACATCTTATGTAATTTCTTGATAAATTTACTCATAACGGTAATGGCAATTTTCCCACATATTATTTTGCTCGAAATCTAAGGGGAAAATACATGCATATGTGGGGAAAGCAGCGACTCTGAGCATTACTGGTTTAGCAGCCAATTCACACATTAAAACCTTTGCAAAACCAGGCAGCCAATCGCACCAAAAGATGTGAGATATATCCTGAGCGTGAAGCTATCAAGACAAAAAATTATGATGCAGCTCATGGTATGTGACAAAACAGACATATGCCAAAACTAATTAAATGAATTTTTCATACATGCTCCAATGAGATCATCTATAAAATAGAAAAAAAATAGCTATCAGCAACGAAATATCAATACACACCAAAGCATAATCAAAATACCAATTGGTAATTTCAAAATAAAATAATTAGAATTGTGCATAAAGAAACGCAAAATGCGTGACTAAAACAGGCATTATGGAGACACCGCCCAGTAGAAGAACGTTACACACTGTGCAATTGATTCCTCGTTAGGCCGATTCCCGAGGTAGGTGACAAATAACAACAGGGCTGGACACCCGGACGGCGTTTTTTACTACTTGGGCAATGTCCGGGACCCGCAGCTATCTAGAGTAATATGCCCTGACGTCCCACAAGGGCCGCAGTGGGTGTTAATTGAAATTATTAAAACATAAACTTAATTACATGGCCAAAGAGGGGCTAACTAGCACGAACAGCATGCTTGTGAAAAAATTTACATTGAAATATTTAGACAGAGGATTGCAACATTGATGGACATACCTGGATGGACAATTACGATTCCAATACGATACATAATGGCACAGGCATTACATAACATTATATGCAGAATGGTTATGAAAATGAAATACAGAATGAGAGGATTGAGACATGATTAACACAGACACGTGGTAAATACTTACAAGATACATGATAAATTCTTATTGCGTACTAAATACTTATACTCATTGAGTACTACATGCTTACTATTAAATACTACTACTTGAATACTTATTGGTACTACAGACTTAACTACTAAATACTTCATACAAGAGATACGTGATAAATACTAATCGAAAAGGTACATAACATTATATGCATTGTATACAGAATGATCATGTGAGTTATATACCGAAAGACAGGACTAAGATCTGAGGAAAACAGATAGATGATAATTATTAATACAGATACATGGTAGATACTTATCAATTGTACAATTAATCGTATCTATAATGTGCCCCATGTTGAACGTTGCTGTACTAGAGGAATACGACGGAGCAATATTTATAAATCCATAGGCGACGTTCTGGTCCACTTTCCTTTGTTACCTATTGTCTAAGACCTTAAATTTGTATTTTCTAACTGATTCAGCTGCAAATTTCACTTGTAATAAGTACAGTTCTTTTCCTTTCAGATGAAGTTCAGCTAGCATGCGCTGCAGATATATTTGTTTTCGTACAGTGTTCAGTTGTTCGCTTTAAAATCCTGAAGTTTGTTAATCAAAAATTCGTTAAAGTTTACAAAGTATGAAACAACAAGTTCCAAATTCAGGCTTCCAGATGCCCATATTGTAGCTGGGGACAACTTATTGAAAATTTAATGTCTCTAGGTGCCGTTGTTTTTTTGCAGTGCGAGAAACATTCATACATTCATGCAGATTCTTCATTATCTAATTTCTTTAAATATAATACATGGCGATACTATTTGGTATAATAATAGCAAGAATTATATTAACATGAATTGTGTTTTCAATGCAAGTTGTCTGAAACTGAAACTTAAATCACTAATGCTCGCATTAATGAATCATTGCTGCATTTTTTCTGCTATATTTCGATAGCGTAATGATAAGAGATTCATTTGGCTCAGTACAAAATGCCTAAATATCTTAAACGAAAATATTGATTGAGAGAATACAAAAAGATCTACGATAGCAATTAGGTAAGAACAAAATAGGTTTCCTATAGTATTACTTGTGAATATTAAATGTGAATTAGAAGAAACAATTTCAGTTTTTCATAGCTGAGAGTATATATGCTAATGGGAAGGTGAGTTTTCCCAGAAATTTTAATTTCCCAGAAATTTTAATTTTAATTTAACTTTTTCCCAGAAAAGGAAACTCATTATGGAAATGGAAATACACAGTCCAGTCACATTAATGTGACCATCTGTCAAAAGCCAGAATAACCACCTTTCGCAGAGCGGACTGCTGCGAGACGTGCAGGAAGAGAGTCACATAGGTCCCTGAAGGTGTTCTCTGGGATGTTGAGCCATGCCGACTCTAATGCCGTGGCCAGCTGCGCTAGATTACGCGGTTGAGGATCCATGGCGCGAACAACTCGATCGAGATGGTCCCACAGATGCTCGATTGGGTTTAAGTCAGGTGAGTTTGCTGGCCAGGGGAGGACGGTAAACTCATCCTGGTGCTCTTCGAACCACGCACGTACACTGGCAGCTGTATGGCACCTCGCATTGTCCTGCTGGAAGATGCCATCATCCTGAGGAAAAACAATGCGCATGTAGGGGTGAACATGGTCCGCAAGGACAGATGCGTACTTGTATTGATCCATTGTGCCTTCCACAATGATCAGTGAACCTAGAGAATGCCAGGAAAACATTCCCCAGACCATAATGCTCCCGCCTCCAGCTTGGACCGTTCCGGCAATGGTTGCAGGGTGGTTCCTTTCAGAGGTTTCACGCCTTATACGCCAACGTCCATCTGTCCGATGGAGCATAAAACGCGATTCATCCGAAAACGCAACCTGTCGCCACTCAGTGGACGTCCAGCTGCTGTACTGGCGTGCAAATTCTAGCCTTCGCCGTCGATGAACAGCAGTCAGCATAGGTGCACGAACCAGGCGTCTGCTTCGGAGGCCCAGACGCAGCAATGTTCGCTGAATAGTACTTTGGGAGACACTTTTGGTAGCCCCTTGGTTCATTTTGGTGGTCAGTTGCTCAACGGTAGCCCGTCTATCTGCCCGAACGCATCTCCGCAACCGTCGTTCGCCTCTGTCATCTATGGCCCGTGGTGCACCACATTTGCCACGTCGCTGATTTTGGACATTCCCATTTTGCCATGCACGGTACACTTTTACCACGGCGGCACGCGAACAGTTCACAAACTCAGCCGTTTCGGAAATGCTTCCACCCTTGGCCCGAAAGCCAATGATCATGCCCTTTTGGAAGTCGGATAAATCGCTTCGTTTCTGCATTACGCCAACGATTGAAATGTTTTCCGAAGCCCTCACACACCCTTTATATACGCTCAACTGCACTGTGCTGCCACCTGCCTTCTGTGATTGGTTATTTAACTCTGACATGGAAAGTACGTGGTGGTCACATTAATGTGACTGGACTGTGTAATTTTATTAATATAAAGAAACGTTAAATCTAAATAACGTTAACAACATTCATTGCATTAAAAGCTAGAACTTTATTCTTTTGAATCAATTACATTAGAATTACTTGACATTAAAGAGATGAATCTATACTTCAAAAATAAACAAACAACAAAAACTTATCTAATCTGTCAAACATATCTCATTCTTCAGTCTACCAGACTACCTTTCGTCAGTCCCCAGGCGAACGAATTCGAAGACTCCTCTTCCTCTATGACCAAACCGCTTCACGGGACTTTCTACTCACCAGCATTTTAAGTGCTCCTTTGCCACACAGCCGCTATACACTTATAAACGCCTATATCTTGTGCGAGATTCAAACCCGGCTCAAACCAGCAGCTAGGTGCAGTGGTTACGCGCAAGTACGCAAGTACCTAAGCAGTACTAATACGCAAGTACCTAAGCAGGTTCTCCATATCGTGTTTCATACCTTCAGTATTCATATCGCAATGCAACACTCCGAACTGGGTTCGTCGTATGCTTTACTGTACGAAATATTATAAATTAATGTAAAATTATTTTAATAAATTAAATGTATTTGAATAGATTAAACGTAAATTCTTTAAGTAATTTCTGCCGGCTCACTCAAGTATTCATATTTTTTTGATCAATTTTAATATACTAATCGGAACTATGTATTTTCATCATTTTTTTTTTATTTTCTGTATTTTGTTTTCATGCATTATATATTACCTTTTTATATATTTTAAATAATTATCCTTTTTGTTTCAGAAACACCCTTTTATTCAATACAGAATGAATTTCGAAAGATTGAGGAAAACATATTTCAACTTAACTCCTTTGGAAATAGAAACTACTATTTTTATAATTGGTAATATCGAAGAATTTCCTATTTCCTGTCAGGATAAATCTCAGGCTATTTATTTCAATAAAATTACACGCATTCCCCAATCCCAGGGGGTGTTAATGGCATTTTAAGGTGTGGGCGGATTCCTCAAGAGACATTTTCTTCCTTCAATTGTAAGAAATTTCGGGGATATAAAGCGGATCATTTCCAATATGTTTTGGCTCTAAGTGTTTTGCTCTCTACAATCCTCGTGTACGTAAAAATAATTCATATATACGTATATAACGCATGTATTAACTTGAAAAATTTCCAAAAGTAAATTTTTTTCTAGTGACTGTCTCCAAATTCCTTATATTTATCTCATATTAGAAACCTTGTTAGTTCTCAATACTTATTCTGAAAAAATCTAATCTAAAAATGGATAAAATATTCAAACTACTTCGTAACTATTCTAGAAAAACTGTATTTAATTTTCATTCGTTGGTTAACATTTGGTATAGAATGATTTTTTTAACTTTATGAAACACATTTTAGAAACATAAATTCGACATGCATAAATTTTACAAACATGTTTGAACGAAAGAAAACACATTTACTTCGCATCACCTCAAGAGATTCAGTACATTAAATTCATTTCTTGTAAAATACCTCGAGCTAGAAAAACTGCAAATTATAAACATGAGACCGAATTAATATCAAATCATAATATTTTCTTGCAAAATGCATTCAAAAAATAAATTCATTCTAATCAGAGCTTTAGGATATACTGAGTTAAAATAGTTCGTTATTTGAATATATATCGTTCAGGAAAGAGAGAAAAGTTCATATTAAAGCCGTGTTTCTAACAATCTTGATGGAAATTTCTTATTTTAATATGGCAGCTTTCAAGACCAGGTTAAAATACTCTCTGGCAGGCAATTAAAATCTTTCTTTATTTATTTATTCTAATCACAATTGTAATTATTTTAGACATCTGTTTATTGTCCAGTTCATCACTAGATTTACAGAATTTTTTTAAGGTCCTGTATTGTCAGAGAACTTACATTGAATATCAAAGAGGAATTTCATAAAAAACGTAGAGAGTTATTTAACAGCAACAGGATATATATATATATATATATATATATAGTTGATAATTTACATATATGTATCTTGATATATGTCTATACGTGCAATAGGATGACTTTGAGAATGCTGCGAGGATTGGCAATAATGCGTAGTTAAAAAGATGATGCAAGAAGATAGATGTAGCCATAAATTCCATACATAATTTTGTTAAGAGAAAATAATAATAAATGCTAATAAACTATTATTATATGTATTTATTATACGATTTGATAGGAAAACTGTGCAAGGAAAGCTTATGAACTGCTTTTTCCCTTCAATAATAATACGCATGAGCAAATAAAATGCAAAGAGATTCAGTCTTATATAGAACGTATTTCAAGCAGGAAATGTGTACTTCATTTATGTAATATTCAACATTCTAAGTACTCCGCTTTTTTATATTTTAGCAAGATGATTTGGTCTTTCTGTTTAATGCAATTAACAATAAAATATAACATAAATTAATATTTTCAAGAATAAATGTTTACGTACAGCAGTAAAGATACACGTTTTTATGAATCATAACACTAAGAGACTAAGAGATAACTAAACTAAGAGATAAAAAACTAAGATATATGTTAATTTTTGTTCTTCCTTTATTCTTAATCCTTTCAGATAGTTTTAAATATTATCATTTTTCGGTCAAGACATTCACTTTACGCAGATGCACTGAATAAAAGAAATTTCTGTGTCTATATCTATGTTTGCAATGTTTACGAAATCAGCAATTTTTGTTTTATAAAAGCTTTTTACAAGTACTAAACATCGGTATACTTATAAAGAATGTTTTCCGACACATTTGTGAGGTGTCATTGCCAATTTGGTAGAAGATCATTTGACTAGCTATTAAATGATCCAGAATTCCATAGCCAATTCCTCACATTTCCGCTTTCAAAATTAACGCAACTATCTTGACACAATTTGGCAATTTTTACAGATGGAAAGATAAAAGTTAGTTATTGGAGGAGAGTGAATGATATTCGCAAATTTTTTACAATGACTTCCAAATAACGAAATTTATGGCATGTCGAGATACATTATCAACCAAAAAGAATGCCTACTTTAGAAATTAAAACACAAACTTTGATTATTAAATAAGAATTACTTGATACATTAAAAAAGTAAAACGCATTCCTTACCAAATCTTGGTATGTAACTTGTCATTATGTAATTTTGTTTGCTCTACGCTTCTTCCCAAGTACACAGCGATCTGTTTTTCACCTTAAAGAAAACATCAAAGAAGTGCACACTAGTCAGAGACCAAAGTTCGACAGCACAGGCTATTTACCAAATGCATCTTCTCATTGTTCCTTTTACAGATGTTGTTGCAAAATTGAGTATTCTTGCAAAAACTGCATTTCAGTTTCTTCTACTTCTGAGAAAATCCCAAAGTACATGCTTTAAAATCATGGTAAAAAATATCACGATTTCTTTATAAGAACTGGTGGAACTTGGAATAAAACACAGTGAACGCGCATGAAAATGGCAACTTTGCTTGATTAAATGACTGTTATAAGCATGGTTGCTTGAAGAATGCTTACGCGCATGTTTGTTAGAGTTTGGGATTTCTGAAAAATTTGGCAACTTCTATTAAGGTGGTTGAGATAACTCCCTGTAAGTACTAAAATTCCTTATGGTTCTGCATGCTGGTACTTGAAATAACTTTGTTATATCCAAAACTTATTGCGATTTGTGGAAATGTGATTAGTTTTTATACTATATATTTCAAAGTTGCAAGTTTGTTTTTTTATAGCTTTAACCTATGCTTCTTCCAATACCTTCAGGCTTTATAATTAAGATTGAGTTTTCTCCTTAAGTTCTAGAAAATATATATGGCAGCATTTTAGGAGAGAAGTGTGATTGGCTATTGATTGGATTTTTCATTTCCTTTTGCTATTGCTACGAAACTACATTTTACAGCTTTTAAACTGCATACTTGTCCCCTAGGCTGAAGAGTTACTCTTCCCGCTCTCTATAATCTGATTTCTTCTGTAATATACACCATTAAATGGATATGTAAAAATATGACTTCGTTTCGCAAACTTAAAAACAGTTGAAAGTAATTTTGTGAAGTGTACTGTATACTATCAACACTATATTATCATCTAAATTTTGAGAGATAAATGAGTTTAAATTTAAACAACTCTTGAAAACAAAAACGTTGCAGATGGGAAGTAAATTTTAAGTTAGGAAAAAAATGTAGAATTTGTGTCTCTAAATACTCTGTAATATTTTTGCCTTCGTGTAAGTGGAAGCATCTTGGACGCGAGTCGGGGGTTTGAGTCCAAGTTAGGGCATTGCCCATTTTTCACTTCTTCTGCTTCAATAAAAACCTAGCGACTCTACATAGAGCACAGATATGTTTTTACAGAGTTTGAATAGAACACATAGCTATAAATTCTTTTTTCTAAAGTATTAAAATTATGTAACCTAAATTCAAAGAATTTAGAAAAAATTATTTTAGTCAATCAGTTGTCAAACGTCTTCAGTATGATAAGTTGTTCTGGAAAATTCGATAAATATTCTCAAAAACTCTAGAACAGTTACGTGCATCTTCTGCATTGTCTGGATAACTGCGACGAAAATAAAATATATATTATGTTTTTTACTCAGGAATTCTTACTTATTTAGTACCTAGAGGCGACATGTCCCTCACGTTACATATAAACCTTAAAGAACTTAACATTATCTTCTCTACATATAATAAAACAAAGAGTCTGTGTGTGTGTGTGTGTGTGTGTGTCTTTCGTTCGTGTTGCGAGTAAGCTAATAGACCCAGGGCCACGAAATTTGGTACATAGGTGTATCTACACAAGAGCCAGTGCACCTCGAGGCGATTTTTTCGAAATTAGAATTAGAATTCTTTTTATTTTATATTTTGTGACCAAATCGCGTCATTTTGAGACATAATGGGCTACAGGAAAGCGAGATTTCACTCTATACATTTCATTCTTACATCGTCGTGAAGCATAGACACTTAGTTATTTTACGAACTTAAAATAAATTTCGTATTTCAATAAATCGATTGAATACGAATTTATTTAGGAAGGTGAGCTTAACACCTTTTCGGCGGAATTTTTTTTAAAAAAACGTATTTTAAAAAATGTGCTGTTTATTTTCCTTTGATTTTTGGACACGTTGAACTTTAATCCTTTCGACTCCTTTTAAAAAAAGAATTTTGGAAAAATAATAATATTTTGTATTTTTTTTTAAATTTTTTAAATGAAGCTTCCAGATAAACTTCTCACATCTCAGATATTTTAAAATGTAGTTTTGGCAACAATTTTCTTTTCTTATTGTTGCTGATAGATTTTTGATGAAATTGCATCATTTTGAATAGTTTCAATCTTTTAAAAATTTTGGTTTGGCAAAATTTTTCATCGTATTTCTTACGTTACTGTTTTTAAGAGACTGAAAAGTTTAAGAAATTAAAAAGTTGTTTCTTTTTGCAACCGTAAATTGTTTAATTACTTTGTTAGGATAATTAACATTTGTATCGAGGGATATTGCTCATTTCATTGTAATATTATGTTTTGATTATATATAATTTTAATTATAAAAACGTTTTGCATGATATTTTTTAATCTGTTTAAGTTCTTAATCTGTTTATACCATTTGAGTTCTTAAGATTTTACAAAGGGAATGTGGTTAATTTATTTATTAGGAGAAGTAATATTTGTATTAGGGGATACTGCATATTTCATGGTCATTTTTCATATATATAACGCATTTTTATTGATTACTTTTTTGATAAAGTTGTTCTGCAGAGTAAAATTCTGCGCGAAATGTTTTGTTTTTTGAGTTTCTTTCATGTTATTTTTTGCTTATTTCACTGTTTGTAAGATATTGAAAATTTTTGCATGATTTTTTTTGCATGATCCAGTGCACCTCGAAGCGAGTTTTTCGAAATTCGAATTAGATTTTTTTTTTTTTTAATTTTATGTTTTCTGACGAAATCGCGTCATTTTAACACATAATGGGGCTATAACAAAGCGAGATTTCACTCTATTGAACAGTTTAAGAAATTGAAAGATTGTTTCTTTTTGCAAAGGTAAATTGTTTAATTAATTTATATATCTATATTTAAAAGGACGTGTCTTTCTGTGTGTGTAGGTGTCTTTCGTTCGTAAAGCGCGTAAGCTAATAGACCCAGGCCTATGAAATCTGGTACACAGGATGCATCTAGACAAGAGTCAGTGCACATCGATTTTTCAAAATTCGATTGAGTTTTTTTTTATTTATGAAATAGTATCAAATTGATGATTTTCCCTCATTATATGAACAACAATGGCACGCAGCCATTCTTGCTGACATCAGCACTATGAATGAGAGACATAATTCTGTGCAGTTTTTAAATTAAATGTTTCTCTTGGATACTGGACGTTTGTCTAGAGAAGGCAGCAGGAAGTTGGTTAATTTATTTATTAGGATAATTAATATTTGTATTAAGGGATATTGCTTACTTCATTGTATGCTTTTTATATGTAATGTATTTTTAACTGAATTTTTTTTCCGTTGTTGTTTGTTTCTTTTTCGATAAAATTGTTCTGCAGAGTAAAATTCTGTGCAGTTTTCAAATTTAATGTTTGGTGTTCTCTTTAGGCATTTTTCCGGTACACTTAAAAGCCAGACGAAGGCTGGCCGCGCAGCGGCTAGTTTATAATAATGGTAACTTTTTTTTTGAGGAATACAGGTTTGGAATTTGTTTCATTCGATTTTAAACTTACTGAAAATCATTTATTTGGAGAAAGAACAACAAAGAACTAACACATTTAAAGATGAATGTTCATATCAGTGTAGTTTCTTTACAATCTCTCTACAATTTAGAAATGTAACAAAAATATATATGAACATGTTTTCGAGGATCTTGAACGCAATTCTGAAGCCAAAATATGCAACATATTTCAATTTAACACCAAATAGCTGGCAAAATTTTCCACACAGCATCAGTAAGCATACAAATAATATTACTTACAACCTTCTTGCATTCAAAAATACAGCAATAAAATGAAAGACTTCGTTGTTTATTTTTGTCTGGAAATAACAGTCTGAGAAAAGACGCAAATCTAATTTTAAAAGTTAAAGAAACACGCTGATTAATAGATAAAATTCAAAATACCCAAATATATTGGCAATAATTTTGAAAATTCTAGAAATATGTTGTGAATTTCATAAAAGAATCTCTTTCAACATCGCTTTCGGTGCAAGGAAAACAGAGAAAAAATGTAAAGGTAAGATATAATATACTTATATAATTTGGGATTATATTTATGAGCGCTGCTTATTATATTTTGACATATTTTCTTCTAATTTATTTGCAGTTCCCTTAGAGTATTTTACTTTTTTGTAAATTTGACTCTTAATTCAAGGGTTTTCTAGATTTACATATTACCTTTTAAAGTGCTTCTTCCAATACCTTTAGGCCATATAATTAAGTTTTTTCCTGAAGTTCTAGAAAATATATTTGACAGCGTTTTAAGAGAGGAATGTGATTGACTGTTGATTGGATTTTTCATTTCCTTTTGCTCAATGCTACGGAAATACGTTTTGAAGTTTTTAAACTGCATATTTGTCCTCTAGGCAGAAGAGTTACTGTTCTCGTTCCTTATATTCTGATTTCTTCTGTAATATACACCATCAAATGAATATGTAAAAATAAGAACTCGTCTTACAAACTTAAAAACAGTTGAAAGTAATTTTGTAATTCTTGTAGAAAAATGTATGTCATTCTCAATCAGCGAAAATAGCAAATTATTTGGAGTAAAAATATCTTTCTCTAGATACAACCTTAAATGTTACTCATTTAAATTCAAATTTGTTTTTTTAAGAATCTTATGAACACAGTACCATTCTCGTTATTTTAAAATCATATTACTGCATTTTTATAAGGTATTTTCTCCTTTCAGCATGTCTTCGTGGTATAATGGTAGAACACTTGGCGTGTATTCGAGCAGTCCAGATTCCAGTTTCGGCCAGGGCACTGTACATTTTTCACATCTCCTGTTTCAAAGTAATCTAATGTCTCTACAGTGGCGCTCAAACTAAAAGGTGGTAGACGATAATTCGTCACCAGCAGGATTTGGCGATTGGATCACCACATAATCAGTCACCCTTAAAAGGGGGATTATGTAAGGTATTTTCTCCTTCCATCTAGCATGGCTTCGTAGGGTAACGGTAGCACACTCGGCGCGTATTCGAGAGTTACAGGTCCGAGTCCCAACTAAAGCATTGTAGATTTTTTCACATCTTCTTCTTTAAAGTAACCTAACGTCTCTACACATTAACATCTTTCTGTTTCCTAAATTAAATCGATTAAATTTGTTTTACTTTTTATCAGCTAAATAAAGGTTAGGAACAATGTTCTCCCGAACTTCTCCCGAAAAAATCGTTCTTTTTGTTACGTATGCGTGGCAGGAATGATGATTTGTATGTACATATATATTCGGTCCCTGTTAAGTATGCATCATGAGATGCAACATGGAAGAGAAATATGGTTCAATATTCTTAAAACTCTACTTAGGGTAAATGTCAAAATTTTCTTATGAAAAAAATCGATCCTGAGGTGATGAAATGACTTTGGCATGTCAAAAGTAAAAGAGCATGATGTGAAATTCCTATCACATTTGTTTCCGCTATCAACTAAAAATGATCGCATTCAAATTCATATAAAGCGATATTGTAAAACCTATAACGATGTACTTTTGTTGTGATTTATTTTAAATTTATTTTATATATTTCAAATTTTTCTGAAATATTTGCGTGGTTTTCTTTTGCCAAGATTTTTGCTGCCTCTTCTTACTTACTTCACAGTTGAGAATTTCTTACTGTTTCCTAGTATACAAACTGATATAGTTTTAAATTGGTAATATCCCATAAACATTTTTAAATGTAAAAACGTGATTAATTTAAAATGGCAGTTCCTGAAGTTTATTACACCTAGGTTATTTAAATTTCTAATGTGAATTAGTCTACCTTTCTTATGCCACAATTCTTAATATTGTACTAGGAGTTTCTTAATACAAGACCTCGACATGAAGACATACAGATATCAGAGTTTCAGTTATTTGTTCATAAACATAATTAAAAATACATAAATAAATAAAAAAAATCTGAAAGCTCTCAGTTTTTACATTTCGCCCAAAGGAGCGTTTTTCTAACTTTCTGTGTGCTGCCTTTATTTATTAAATATCATGTTCTTCTCACTTGAACCATAAAATTCAGTTCAAGAACAATATCCAAAATAATTTTAAACTGAGCATATCTTTAGAATTTCCTGTACACAGTCTCACGCGCTGGAAATAAAAATGTTTTTTCTGTACAACGTTGCCATTGCTCGCTTTGAAATCCTTAAGTTTGTTAATCGGAAATTAGTTAAAGTTTTACAAAATATGAAATCAATAATAAAACACATTTCGAATTCCAAATTCGGGGTTCCAGTTGCCCATATTCAGTGGAAGATTACATTATTCAAACTTTGAAGGCTCTAGGTACCGTTGTTTTATCACAATGCAAGAAACACATATACATTTATGCAGATTCTTCATAATTTAATTTCTTTAAATATGATGCAGGGCTCTAATATTTGGTGGCTACAATCTGAACAGTTAACCTACATTTATAGCGAACCAACACGAAACGCCAAAACAAAAATAATAGCCCTTCTGTGCTAACGACCTTTGGGCGAAAAAATTTTAAAAAAGAATCTGAAAGCATTCAGATTTTACATTACGCCCAGAGGGACCTTTTTTAACGTTTTGTATGTTACCTTTTTTATTAAATATAATGTTCCTCGCACTTAAATCCTAAAATTCAATTCAACAGCAATATCTAAAAACAATTTTTAAATGAGCATATTTTTAGAATTTCCGATACATAGTCTCGTACTCTGGAGATAGAAATGTTTCTTTTTTCCGCAGAGTGTTGCGGTCCCTCGCTTTGAAATCGCGGAGTTTATTAATAAAAAATTCTTTAATGTCTGACAAAATATGAAACAAACAATGAAACAAATTCCAAGTTAGGACTTCCAGATGCCCCTATTCGGTGGAGGATTACGCTATTCAAAATTGGATGGCTTTACGTACCTTTGTTTTATCACAATGCGAGAAACATACATACATTAATGCACATTGTTCATTATTAATTTCTTTAAATAAAGTGCAGTGCGATAATATTTGGCGGCGAAAATTTCGAAAGCTTTTCGCCGTTTAATAGTGAATCGACGCAAAATGATAAAACGTAATTAATAGCTTTTCTGAGCTAAAGCTTCTTTGGGCTAATAATTTGTAACTGTGCTTTTTCAGCTCAAGATATATGAGGTACAGTCATTTTCTGGTAGAAAACTAAAAATCGCAATATCTGAAATTAACTCCAATTTGCGTCACAAATTTCTATTTAAGAATGACCAGTTGCAGAAATTCTGAGTAATCGTCATCCGTCAAAAATAACTATAATATTTAAATTTAGCTCTTACCGTTTGACATCTAATGTTAAGTAAATAAATCTTTATTGATAATTTAATAATACTGACAAACAATAACACGTAAAAGTAAGAAGAAAGTGACCGTCAAACTTAACTATACTATAATATTTGAATTTAACTCTTACCAATTGGTATTCATTGTTAGGAAATAAAATTGTACTGATAATTTAATAGTACTGAAAAACAATAACACATCAAAATACCAAGACAGTTACTAAGATCGATATGTCTGCAGACATCTTTAATAAAATTAAGCTCACTGAATGAAAAGCTTCAGCATGAAAAGAATCTATTGGTTTGAAAATTACTATGCACACAAACTGTGGAATGCTATTGGAAACAAAATTGTGCAGATGACTGACTACGATAATTATGCTATCTAAGGTATATGTTTTTTTAACCAAGTGCTTTTGAATTTTACTTCCAAATAAAATTTGTGGGAGCCTGGAAAAGAGCTTAGGGTTTCTGAAATGGAAATATTTTTAGACATTCATCTGCATAATTTGAAAGGTGCCATTCTTAGCAAACATTTCGGAGATTTTCTTTACGAAAACAGACAGATCAAGCTTTTAGATGAAGGATACAGACATGTGTTATTTAAATTTAAGGAAAAGTCAGAATTTCGATAAGAAAATTATGTTGGAAGAACGTCTCATTACTATAGTAACCTGTCACCCTTCTAGTAAATACATAGTTACGGACAACAGACAAATGCTAAGATAATCAATTCTCTGAGCTCAGTTATAAACTATAATCACCAAATACAAAGCCAAAAAAATAATAATGTCATGAATTTAAATTTACCACATTAGGTTTCGTTTTCCGAAACCCAAGCTTCACGCCTGAAAAAAAAAACAGTATTCTTAATTTGGAAATGTTCTTTCCTATAAAATTCTGTAGTTCTTAAATTTCCTTATTTCTTTCCGAAACCAAGAAGCAAAACTTACTTCAAATAAACTATTGGAAAACCGCTTAAAAAAGAAACGGATTTTATTTCTTAATCAAAAATCATTTCCACGGGAATTAATCATGCGTTATACAGACTCTTCTAATATTTAGCAAACTTTCATCTGTAATTAAAAGTTTTCTTTCCTTTTCTAAAAGTTGCAAAATGTTCTTGAAGTGGAGTTTGGATTTAATTGCCAGTTTCTGCCAACACTCAATAAAATCCAATTAGAAAAATGAAAAGGACGCTTAAGTTTATAAAAAATGGAACGTTTAATTGAAGTTTATATGGGAATTGTGATTTCAATCCAGATGTAGTCTGTATGTTTAATAATACGCTTCTGAAGAAACGTGTTTTATTTCCCTTATAAAACTAAGAAAAGAATAATGAAATATTATGATTTGCTCTTCTGAATTTCCCAAATTAACTTTTTATACATTTCGTTCGCACCTTTTAATGTAGCGTTCATTTTGATTTTGTTTCGAAATAAACTAATTACACAGTTTAATTTTTTGCAGCACATCTCAAGTACTCAGATCCTTTATTCACCCATTTTAGCAACCTACTGAACACGTTGGCCAGCGGTTACTCCGCATTCTTCAAGGATAAGCATGTAACTTCTTCATCCTTTTGTCATTAATGTCCTGGAGCTTCAGAAGTGTGGGTTTCCTGCTAAATGTTCATAAAATATCCTTTGTTCACCTTCGAGCAAAGATTGTCCGTTCAATAGCTGCACATACATAAATGTGCATAGCGTAGATGTGATTTTCATCCTTTATTTTGTCGAAACAGTTTTTGATCGTCTCCAAGGTAACGAATACATGGAAGAAGGTATGCTTCAAGAATAGACATTTAAGTAATCCTCCTTACTGTGAACGAAATTAAGCTCAAAATAAATTTGTGTTGTTTTCTGTGCAACATTTCTTTTATAACTGGTAACTGTATCCCTAAGTTTTACAGGTCAGTTTAGATTAATTGATTCAGTATAGCAACACGATGATTATCTGCCTATGAGCAGAGATCCGATAGTGCAATAATTTTGAGGAAATCTGACTCATATCAAAATTGCACAGGGGGAAAACGCCAAAAAATACCATGAAGCCAACCCGTTCCCCAGGCATCGAACCTGGGTAGAACTACCAGTGCTTAGCGAATACGCTACTTGGCCGCAGCTGGTCTGTAAGGTTTCATATAGCAGTGCCGAATGTAGAAGTAAATTCGGAAATCAGATAGGTTAGATTTATTAAATTACGGCAAAGCCTCGGGGGCTATCTGCCAAAGTGGAGGGATGTATTCCTGAACACTTCCTAAAGGAAACCGGCTCGTATATACATTCCGCCGGGGGAAAACTACAAAAACACGTATGCAGCTAGCTTTATTTGTTTTTCTATATGAGTGACACCCACCACTCATATAGAACTGCAGTTGCCCTCCTCAGAGCGTCCCAGACATGCTCTATCCGGTTGAGGTCAGGAGCCCATCCGGTGGCCAATGCATCCAGCGAATATCCTCACTCTCGAGAAATTCGTAAACCAGAAGAGCTCTATGTGGCCTCGCGTTATCATCCTGCGAGATGAACTCTTACCCACTGCATCCCAGAAAAGGCGAACATAGGGCTCCAAGACCTCATCCCTATACCTCACACCAGTCACAGAGCCTCTGTCAAAGACGTGGAGAGGTGTACGGCCATCCAACATGATGCCTGCCCACAACATTACACCGCCACCACAATAATTGTTGATTTCGAGGACAGTGGAAGGTAGGTAGCGGGTCCGTGGCTCTCTCCATATGAAACTACGGCGAGAATCGGTGTTTAGGCTAAAACGGAAGTCGTCGGTGAACAGAACGGTCGCCCGTTGCTCCGTACTCCAATCATTAAGCCCCTTACACCATGGTAATCGGACTCTCCTGTCCGTAGACGTGAACGGGACGCAAACAGCCGGTGTTCGGGGAAACAATTCTCTCTCATGCAGTCTTTTTGAAACAGTCACCCTTGTTACAGGTCCCTAGAGAGCTGAGAAGCTGCAGCTCCTCTGTTACTCCTCGGTAAAATGGACAAATAGCTATCTTCTCTGGCCGTCGTGTCTCTTGAACGACCTTGCCCAGGCATTCTCTCGATGGATCCAGTGTCCTGGAACTGTTTCCATAGCTTACACACGACGGTGGGCGTTAAATTAAACTCTCTGCATATCTGGACTTGCGATTGGCCTACCTCTAGCCTCCCCACAATTCGTCACCTCATTTCATCACCTTAACTTTGGTGGTTACTCAATTTTACTGTCCCGATATGAATTTAACCGATTGCTGCAAGATAACCCCAAGAAATTCGCCGAAGTGTGCTAGCGAACGGAATTTGTCTTACCCTACACGCTCTTATAAAGCCTGTTTTTCTGCTGGCTTCTCCTACACACACGTGTAAGCTTACGTATTTGGAGTACAAGATTTGCATTTTTATCCAGAGGCAGTGATTTTTCCTTCAGTTCAGTTCTTTTCATGCAATTCAATAACATATGTAAATTCTCTTAATTTATTTCACCAGTGTACTTTAAAAGGCATTAAACTCAATATTTTTCTCAAATGTTAAAGTTCACTTCTTTTTCTTAAACGTAAATTTTCAATTCCTAGTTTTGGAAATTACGTGATAATTTTAAGTTATTTTTTTTTCTGATATACATTTAACCCGCGGGAAGGCGCGTGGGGTGTATTATACCCCACCCCTAAAAACAGTGAAATATTTCCAACTTATGAAACCGCAATTTTGTGCCCCTTTCAGTAGCTGAGTTTCTAGTAGTGTATGACCTTCAGATCCGATTTACTGTTGCATATGTGATTCAGAAAAAGATTTATTGGCATTTGTTGGAACTGGGGTATGACACACCCCACGCGCCTGTCCACGTAAGTGTTTTCCTGACGGAATATTTATTTCAGAAATTAAATTCTAGAGTATAACAATAAAGGAGCTAAAATATTTTAAAAGATTTTTTAGTGCATTATGGCAAAAAGAATGAGTCCCTATGAATTAGAGATGCAACGGCTGCGAGATTTATTAGAAACTGTTGAAAGTGATGAAGATTGCATTTCGGAAATTGAAAGTGATACTGACATTGAAATATTTAGTGAACATAATACAGATACAGAAGAAGATGATGAACTGGATAATACTAAAGATGATGATGATTCTGATGATTTTGTTGGAAAAGACGGAAAAACGGTATGGAAAAAAAAGAAATTTAGTCAAAATGTAAGAGTTCGTTCCCATAATATTATGACTCATCTTTCAGGACCAGTAAGAGAAGCCAGAAATGTTACTGATCCCTTTAGTAGTTGGAATATTCTTATTGATAATAGTATATTGTCAATAATTGTAGAATGTACGAATTTATATATTTCTGAGATAGTTTTACATTATAAATGTGGAAGAGATGCAAAACCTACTGACGTGGTCGAGATAAAAGCAGTTATAGGACTTTTATATTTATGTGGTCTTCACAAGTTATCGCTTCTCAACGTAAAGGACCTTTGGGCTACTGAAGGTACAGGTATTAAAATTTTTCACACAGCAATGCCCTATAAGCGATTTTTATTTCTTTTACGTTGCATGCATTTCGACAAATTACTAGACAGGCCACAGAGAAAACTCTTTGATAAATTAGCCGCAATTAGAGATTTCTTTGAAAAATTTATTTCAAATTGCAAAGATTCTTATAATTTAGGTGAGTATGTCACTACTGACGAGAAACCTGAACCCTTTCGGGGCCGATGTGGGTTCCGGCAATATATGCCGAACAAACCAGCAAAATACGGAATGAAGATTTTTGCACTAGTAGACTCAAGAACTTTTTATACTTCTAATATGAATATATACTGCGGTACACAGCCAGATGGTCCCTTCAAGGTCAGTATTAGTCCATCTGACGTTGTGAAAAGATTAATTCAACCACCGCATAAATCTAGCAGAAACATTACTACAGATAACTGGTATACGAGTTACCCACTAGCTGCGGATCTTCTAAAAGAAAAGCTGACACTTGTAGGAAAAATGCGGAAAAACAAAAGGGAAATTCCTCCTACTTTTGTTACTTCTAAGGGAAAGGAAATATTTTCTACACTATATTCTATATATGATACTACTGGAGAAAAGAAAAAGCCAGAAATGATATGTTTTTATAATATGACTAAGGGAGCAGTGGATACGGTAGACGAAATGGCAGCAAGTTATTGAGTTGCCAGAATAACAAGGAGATGGCCAATGTTTTTTTTTTTCTGCTCTGAGTATTGCTGCAATAAATGCTCGAATCATATTGCTTTCAACTGCTAATCCACCAACCAGATATAGAAGCAGACGCCTGTTTTTGAAGGACTTAGCATTAGAACTAATTAAAAATCGTATTGAACGAAGATCAGATATTAATACGTTAGCGAGAAATTTACGTACGGCGTGCAAAAGAAGAGCAGAAGTTTCTACGAATAATTCAAACGAATCTATGAAATTCGAAATAACTAAATATAAAAGATGTGGTGAATGTCCTCGAGCTAAGGATAGAAAAACTCGAATGAGATGTATAAAATGTGAAATCTTTCTTTGCCAAGAACATATTAATATATTATGTTCAAAGTGTAACCAGATAAAATAAGCATTGTGCATTAGAGATGCAACAAAACTTAAAGGTATGATGTCTGTTTTGTTATTATTTTCATTTATTTTTATTTTAACACTATAACCTTAATATTGGAAATTAATTTTTGGTAACCTAAGGTTTATTCACGTATAATAAATAAGAAAACTGATTTAAAACTAAATAAAACCTTTTTTTATCTTATTTTAAATATTGGGGTATGTGAAACCCCACGCGCCCGCTGAAGTTACTTTTCTTGGTGCGCCTTCCGCCGGGTTAATAAAATACACTCAAGTCCATAAATTAAGGATAATTCAGAATCACTCGTAAATCGAAGTCTAAAGTAAATTTTCACCTGTAGAATTAACGCACACATATTCAAGAATGATATGCAAATTACAGGTAGCCATCAGATGACGCCGATAGTACGTCACAATGACGAGAATATAAGAGAAGTGTATGTAAGGAATGGGAGTAACCAAGTAAAATTGATCACAAGCGTTCTGTAGGAGGCAGCCCAGTGCCACAACCGATTAGGTATGACACAGAGGACGCATGTGGATGATGTTTTAAGTGGTAGAATTATAGGCATGTATTAGGTAGTATATTATACATTATATTAGGCATATACATTCATAAATTACATGTGTACAGTATACATGTGTATTACATTAGTCATTTCATTTACCAGTTGTTTAGTTTTATTCTTTGGAAGTACCTGTACTTCTACACCAAGGATATCTCTACTAAAAAATGTATCTGATGGTTACTGAGTACTTTTCTATAAACGTAATTTTATATTTTCTTGTTTCATGTTGCATAAAATGAAATTCCCTGGAGCCTAAAGATTGTTCTTTCTACAAGGTAACTGAAATTATTTATGTGTCACATCAAACATATGATTTATTCTAAAAACAAGTACTTGTTTTTTGTTAGAATGACCACTTTTAATAAAAATTAAGGAAATGCATAGAAAACAAAAGCAGTTCTCATAAACGAGTACAACCGGATAAGGAGTGAAATGTTTTAAAGAGAACTGACGTGAGTTCGATTTCGATTTCTTTTCTTAAGAATTACTTAAGAAATATTTTAAAGTGAACTGAAGTAAGTTCGACTTCGATTTCTTTTCTTAAGAATTATTTAAGAAAAGAAGGCATAAAATAGAAGAAAAAGAATTCAAAATCCTTTTGCTTATTTTAAAAAGTAAATTCATAACTGCTTTCCTTGGAAAGTTAGAGTAAAGCTTCTTCTTGCTCAGCATAAGTTTCTCTTCCTCCTTTTACAACTATTTCTTAAAAATAAAGCAATAACAGAAGTTTTTTGAAAAATGATGATTTTCCGTCTCATCGGTGACCCAAGTAATTATATCCAATTTATTTCTATACTTTACTTTTTTTACTAGCCCAAAGAAGGGCTATTAGTCTCCAAACAGTATTTTTCGTCCAATCATTAAAAGCGTGGAAGCACTTTCCAAATGGTTAGCACCAAATATTATCGTCCTGTATCAAGGAAATTAAGTAATGAAGATTCTGTATGAATGCATGTAGATTTCTCGAATAGTAAAGAAACAACGGTACTTAGAGCTATAAAATTTTGAATAACGTAGTCTTCCATTCCAATAGGGGCCCCTAGAACCCCGAATTTCGAATTTGTTTTATTAACAATTTTATATTTTATAAAACTTTAACGAAATGTTTATTAAAAAAACTTAATGATTTAAAACTGAGCAGCGGCAACTCTGTACGGAATAATACATTTTTATCCTCAGTGTTCGAGACTGTCTATCGGAAATTCTAAAGATATGCTATTTTTAAATAATTTTAGCCCAAAGGGGCATTAGTTCCAATGCTCTCGAAACTTGTAGGTGTGTGTAAATGAAAAAAAACTCCCCTTTGGAAGTTATATGAAACCTGAAAGCTACCAGAATTTTTGTGTGTGTGACTGTGTGTTTACTTCATTTGCAGTTATTTTCTTCCCTCATAGAAAGGCAGGAAATTACTCCATGTGTAAAATTTTGGTGGGAAATAAAATGAAGAAATTAACAAAATAAACCCATATGAATAGGAGTACTGATAAACTACATTTTCTACTCTGAAATAATATTTTCAGTTAGTTCTGTCAGTATTATTCTAAACTAATATATTTATTCACTTAATTTATTTTTCTATCTGTCCGTATTCCATATCATATAATGGCAATTTTTGAAAGGCGTTCTGAGTATTGCAAAACATTATTCTTATCTTTTTTTACTTGCTTGTATGAAGTAGAGGAGATATTGTAATCACGAAAAATTCCGGGTACCATATTTCAACGAAAATATTCATTTTGATCACTATCGGAGGCAATTTAATGATGTTTTTGCGTGACATCTGTACGTAAGGACAGAATAAAGGATTATGTTTTCTTATTTGTTTAGTTGCCTTGGAGATGAAGCTCTTTCATGCATTAAAGGTTTCGCTATTACCTCAACTATAATTCGGCTCTTAAATTAATTCAAAATACCTTTGGCCAGAAAGACGCATTTAATCAATGCCCATATGTCTAAACTTTTGAACATGACACCATTAAAGAACACTTCTAATTTACAAGAGTTGAGAAATCTATAATTTAAGAGCCAAACCCAAATTCGTTCTTTTGAAAGTTTAGGTATAAAATGATAGCATAATGCTTTATGCTGTAATTTTGAAACTTTTTCCTAGCAACCTCGCTTTGGAATTCAGCAAAAATAAAATCTTCAGCAATAATCATAATTTGAAGGAGTTGATGGACTTTTTACATAGTTCCATTACTGCAAGGGAGAGAACACTTCATATACGTTCTCCTTCTTCGCACGCAACACGTAGCCAGTATAAGCAATCCAACCACAGAAATGTTGAAGCCCCTAATCAAAATAAGACTCTGCTAATGAATTGCTGACCAGTGCTGCTTCAAACACTTGTATATTGTGAAGTCAGCAGCACATGAGCCATCTGTGTGAGAATTTGAACTCTAAAAAAAGAGAGAAGCTTTTACGAAAAAATGTTTTTTATTATGTTGTAATATAAATTGCTGTGTAAAGGCCTGTCAAGGAGCAAACTGCTCCTTTTGCAAAGGTAAACTCGCCCGCGCAATATGCTTTAAATTAGAAACCTATAAAAAACAAAGGATTGAGCATGATTCGGAAACAGAATCTACTGAAACAGTTGCTACTTCTTCGAATTATATGCTGAATGACAAACGAGGAATTTTGTTGCAATTTCTCCCTTTACACAAGGGAGAAATTGTTGGAAACGAGTCGTCAGATTTTATTGCTTGTTTGCTTGATAATGGCTCCGAGCGCACATTTGTAATGAAAAGAGTTTCTGAACGGTTGGGATTAAAGGTTATTGGTTTAGAAAAGTTGAATATTTATAGCTTCGGCGCAAAAGCTGCGAAAAGGCAGATTTGCCGAAGAGTGGAATTGAATTTGAGAAATATTTTGAATGGAGGTAAAGTGCTTATTGAAGCAATAGAAATTGATGAAATATCGAAAGCTGCAGTAAATATTCCAGACCGAGGTATTTGTCGAGAAATGAAATCCATAAAATTTCTTTTGATTTTAAGGAGTTATCTAGTAATTGTAAAATTTTATTGTTGATAGGGGCAGATTATTACTGGGATATGATAAAGAGAATTGAGCGGTTAAATATGCCATTTGTAGCTATAGAAACTGCCCTTGGATGGTCACTCCAAGGAAAATACGATGATAAAGTAATTTTACGTCGATTAATTTCGTTCTCAATGAAAGATATTTGTTCTCTGCAGAGCGCTTTTGGGAATTGGAGAGTTTGGGCATTAGAAGTGACGAAACAGATACTTCTGGTTTCGAAGAAAGGTAAATTCTAAAGGAGTTTAGAGAATCGATTCAGTTTGTAAATGGCAGGTACTGTGTAAAGTTTATATGGATAGCAGATATGCGGGAGAAATTAAGAAAAAATAGGGAGGTCGTATTGAAACGTTTTAAAAGTATAGTTTGGAGGTTCAAGAGAGATCTTTCGTTGTATATACAATATCGGGAGATTGTTGAAAGTTATCTGAAAGAAGGAATAGTTGAAATAACTTCTGATTTGTTAGGGGATGAACTGTCATTTTACTTACCTCACCATGTTATTCGAGAAGGCAAAGTCAGCAGCCGTCTGCGAATTGTATTTAATGATGCAGCTCATGGAGAAGGAGGACTTTCACTAAATGACTGTCTCCACACTGGTGCAAAATTGCATTCTAATTTATTTGACCTGCTATTAAAATTTAGATAAAATTCTACAGCTTATACATCGGGCATACAGCGAGTCTTCCTGCAAATTCAAATCGAACCAGAAGATCGTCGGTATACTAAAAATTTCTGGATTAATGATCAAAGTTCAAGCGAATTTATTGTGCTGAATTTTACTCGTGTTTTGTTTGGACTTATATCAAGTCCTCACCTGCTTGCAGGGATATTGAAATTTCATTTTGAAAATTACCGAAATTTGTATCCAGAAACCCGTGAATTGCTTCTAAATTCTTTCTGGGTTGACGATTTTATTGATGGAGCTGACAAAGTAAAGACAGCTCTGGAAACCAGTATCGAAAGCACTGAAATACTTAAGAATACTGGAATGGTGCTAAGGAAATGGCAGACTATTTCTATCGAACTTCGCAACCTCTGGAAGAGTGATGGTATAGAAACTGTTGATGCCGAAGAAGCCACCACGGATATAATATGCCGTCGAAAGTTCTCGGAATGGCGTGGCATACAGACAAGGACTTTATGTTTTTCGACATAAAAAATTTGATGACTCCTTTCCAACAGATTCAGTACAAAGTGCTTCGTCTTGGGTATATATACAAATATTGGGTCGCACCTTTGACCGAGTTCGAATCATCGGACCTTTCATAGTTCGATTTCAGGTATTACTTCAAGAGTTGTGGTTGTTCTGGCGTGGTCTGGTATGTTGAACTCCCCTATTCACTGGAATACAACTGGCAGTTGTAGTACGGCGAAGTTGAACATTTGAATAACGTCACAGTTCCTAGATATTATCTTTCTGAAATCAATTTATGTGATTTTGTTTCATTTGATATTCATTCTTTTTCAGATGCATCTATGGCGGCATACGCTTCAGTCATATATTTGAGAGCAGTCGAGACAATAGAGTTATTACTAATTAAGATACAATAACACGCTGAACAAACATCAATTTAGAAGTCAAACAACAAAATCAGCGTTATATTTTCAAATTTTCACACGACCAGTCTCGATGGCTTCTACCGAACCACCATCCTCAGCTGTAGAATGGTGGTTCGGTAGAAGCCATCGAGACGGGTCCTGTGAAAATTTGAAAATATAACGCTGATTTTTGTTGTTTGACTTCTAAATTGATGAGAGTTATTACTACTTTTATATGTTCCAATAATAGAGTCGCTCTTCTCAAATCTATCACAAGCCCACGTTTAGAACTGTTAGTATGTTTGTTATCTTGCTAAGCAAGTAAGTAAATGTTTGAAATCTGATGTAGATTGGTAATTCTGGAGAGATTCCAAAATATGTCTGTTTTCTGTAAATGGTAAGGCTTGTAAATAGAAATCCTCTGTGAAGAATAAAGTACAAGAAATTCAAAATTTGACCGGTCCTAACAAATGGTATCATTGCCCTGGAAAGAAAAATTCTGCGGATATCCTTTCTAGGGGTATTTCAGCCTCGAATGTAGCTGGAGATCTTTTGTGGTGGCATGGACCACCATGGTTAAGTCAACCTTATGAGTTTTGGCCTAATAAGATTAAAATTCAGAATCTCACTGAGGATTTAGAATTGAGAAAGGAATTTGAATCCATAACTCAAAATAAATGCGCAGTGGAGAAATATCAGTTTATTTTAGATTTGAATAACTATAGTAACTTAAAAAAGGTACTGAAAATTACGGTATTAATTAAAAGAGATTTTGGTAAACTTAGCAAAGAACATGTAAAAATGGGACGTTACATTGCAGTTGAACTCTTGAAGGCAGACCAGTACTGGATAAGATATGAACGAAGACTTATATAGTCTTCTGAATTAGAATGCCTTAAATGTGGTTCACAAATTCCTAAGGAATCGTCTCTTTATAAGCTAGCCGCATTTTTATGTGAAAACGGTTTTTTGATGTGAAAACGGTTAAGAAGTAGGCTTGAACAAAGAGTATTTGCCACTGATTTTTGAAATCCATCCAATTATATTACGCAAACAGTCGAAACTGACTTAATTTATTAATTTCAAGAGAACATAACAAAATTTACCATATCTGCGACTGTTCCTAAAATTAAAAATAGGTTTTGGTTTGCAAAACAGGTTCTAAAAGTAAAAAGGTTCTAATATTGTCTCATTTGTAGCAGATACTCTGTAAAACAATCTAAATAGATAACAGCTGTTCCATCGAGTATTGGAAAATCCCCTCTTTACTGTATCTGGAGTTGATTTTACTGGTTTAGTCCTTCTTCGTTACAGAAAGGACACTCAACAAAGATCATACATAGCGTTATTCATGTGTGGAGTTACTAGAGCACTTCATATCGAATTAATTGCTGATATGTTGACGAAACGTTTTTGTCCTTAGGACTTTTTTTGGCAAGAAGATGATGTGGTAAGGTCATCATTTCTGACAATGCTAAGAGTTTTAAAACCACAGAGACAGCATTTTGAAAGGTTTCTCCCAAATTTTGGTTGATTCAGACTTAAAACATTTTGTTGCTCTACATAAAATGACGTGCCAGTTTATTGTCCCTCATGCCCCACGGTGGGGTGGATTCTCTAAGAGACTCATGAGAAATATAAAGGACCCTTTAAGGAAAGTCCTTGGAAAAGCTTATCTTAGCTTCGAGGAAATGACGACCATTCTAGCGGAAATTGAATTGTTATTAAATCATAGATCCGTTACTTATGTAAGCAATGAATTAAATGAACCGAAACTTCTTACTCCAACCTATTTTTGTTTTCTGGTCAAGAGAATGCTAGCTGTCCTATACATTTTGTTGAAATTTTCGGCAGTCACCCTCTACAAATGAAACTTTAACTCGTCAAAAATTGCATCAGACGAAACTTATACTTCAACTATGAATGAAATGGAAAAATAATTATTTGATGCAATTGAGAAGTGCACATAAATTTGTAAATCCATCACCAGGAAGGGATCTTAAAGGAGGAGAGTTTTTTTTCTTGAAGGGGCTGCCAAATCAAAATTTCTCTGGCCACTTGATATTGTCGAAGAGGTTTTTACTCTTCGACAATACGTGACGTTGGAGTGTGTTTCGAACAGACAAGGGATAATATAAAAGATCAATCCAGTTAATTTATCCACTGGAAATAACCTGATATTTCTCCTTTAATACTGTCTTATGCATAAAAATGGCATTACAGTGTATGCTCATATAGTATTATTTGTATTATGATATTTGTATTCATGTTATACTTATTAATTTGTGTAGTATTTGATCTCTTGTTAATATTTAATATACACTTTACAGAGCACAGGTAGGGTGTGCTTGTATTTGTATTTGTGCTGCTGTGCGTTAGCACATCGTCTGTGAGACTCATCTGCGAGACTATCTGCGCAGTCGCGAAGCGTTACCATAGTTATCAGTTTTTCTTTACCATTATTATTGTTAAAAAAAAGGAAAATGGTTGTCCTCAAGATTTGAAGTTGTGCTTAATTGTTTGTTCACCCACATTTTTGAATTATTATCTTTCATGTTTTAATACGGCAGTGTGAAATTTTAAGGAATTATATATTTCGGGAATAATTATAGTTTTGAAATTAAATTTAGAGGCTGAATAAATATCAAAATCGACAGCAATTTCGTAGGGAAATTGCGTTAGAAATATAAACGTATTAATGTACTGCTGGGGAAGAAACTAGTTCTTTATGTTACTTATTACGTATTCGCACTATGATCACAGTCCAAAAATAATTTTCAATTAGCACAGTATTTTACTGTATTCTATACCTTAAAGGTTCAATAATATTAATAAAACAATATGTGAGTCTGCATTTCAGTTTATGTTGGACATAGCGCCAATTACATATTGCTACATTTCTGGATGGGGCCAAGAGCTTGCACATGGGAAGATGACAGATACCAGATCACTTATCAGCCATCAAGAAACAAAATGCGTAACAGCTTGAGTTGTATACAGTTGGAGCATTGTTTTGCAAAATAATGAGAGAATTTCGCAAGGAGCTTTGCTACTTCTACTGGGCGCACAGACAGTTAAATTAGGAGATTAGTTCAACAGTATGTGTAAGAGTATTGTTTGCGTAAAATTTAACTGAGATCCAATTCTGCTGTTCCGTTATCGCACTTATACCTCTAATATCTAATTGTATTTCCCCCGAATAGTGTCTGCGAAAACACGAAACGGTGCGAGGCCATGGTAGTTCAAAATCCATTGTGGAATCGTTCGGTGATGTCGAAAGGATGATATCTGCTTCCGATTCTTTCCTGGTCAAGGTACACTGCGAAAAAAAAAAAAGACAGTTTTGTATCTCCTGTTCTACTAGGCCGATTGACGAAATTCAAACTGCGTTTTTCTTGTCTCGAAAGCGCGACTTAGAATATGTATTACATTTATATATAGTGGTGTTCTAATATAGGAACTTTGACACAAAATCGGACTTTTTCTGAAATGACATGCCAAATTTTTTCCATATTTCGATTTTACCACTCAAATTATGCCAAACTTCCAACTTTTGTAAAATTCGCCCGAGAAGATTTTATAAAATTAGCTCTCAAAATTTTAGCTCCTCAATGTTAATTTAATTTGGTATGTATTTATTAATATCACTTTTTTATGAAACCTATTTGATTCCCTTTTATGCAGTTCGAAATTTAGATTCATTCCAAATAAAATTCATCCATTTTTTAAGATTTATTTTTAAAATGTGTATTTTTAGATAACTTTTACAAATTTTTCGAAAAACATTTTGAATTATAACCTATAAAATTTTCACGATCATCTTAAAGTAGTTGTATTTTTAAGCACACCTGCAAAAAATTAGAGCTTTTTATTCAAAATTTCCGAAGATTTGCGTGAATTTATATATTGGCACATTTTGAAATTTGGCATATTTGTTGAAAGCGACAATAACGAAAATGTGGTTTACGTACTTTGTTAAAATTATTTGAAAGAAGGAACGATGTGACTTTTGTTCCGCTCATCCACAATGAAATAAGGTAGGAAGGATGTGAATTTTTTCCCTCTCCCGCACAATGAAAGGGATAGGAAAATAGGTTGCCATGTATTAAAAAGTTCGCCAAGATAAATTTTTGAATTTATCCGTAAATTTTGCACCACATTTCACCAAATTTAATATTTATTCATAATTTGAGTCGTAGAATCGAAATATGGAAAAAAAATGGTATGTTACTTCAGAAAAAGACTCATTTTGTGTCAAAATACCTATGTTAGAACAACGCTCTATATATAAATCTAATATATATCCTAAGTCGCGCTTTTGAGACATGGAAAACGCAATTTGAATTTCATCATCGGCCCAGTAGAACGGGAAATATAGAGCTGTCCCC
>KK112777.1:46886-69104 GCA_000611955.2 Stegodyphus mimosarum
TAAAAGTAACGCTTAAGATCAATCTAAATTTGTCACTTAAACGATCATCTGCCTAATAAAGCTGGGGACACAGCTGATTCTATTTGCACCCTGTCAGAGGCGCTTTTTTCTGTCAGGGGCATATGAGGGATATTTTCTCAAAACACTCTCCTAAATCCTTTACGAATGAGTAACTTTTGAAGCTTACCCAAGCAGCACATGACGTAGCAAAGACGTTGCAACCTTGTCCGAGAGGTTGCAAAGTGGTCGTGGTAACTTTTCAGACGTCTTTACAACGCAGCCAAGACGCAAAACATTTGCCGCTGCATCTTGGCAATTTGTTGACGTCGCTGAAACGTCTTGATTTGACCGCTTTTAGATGTGATCATTTTAGTCTTTTTTTTATAGTCCATCAGCGTTACTTTTAGAACGAAAAGACACTAAATCTGCCCTTTCAAGAATCTGAAGTCCGCATAAGTTTTATTTTGCAGTGTTTCATTACTTTATTTTATTTAAATATATTAATCCAAGATAGATTCATCTAATGAAATGTAAATTTAATATAAATACTTTTGCATTATTAAATTTATTTAGTACAAAAAAAATACGTGCTAAATTATTGTTTAAAATTTTATTAAAATAATTAATACTTCAAATATTTTTTATAAATATTACAGCAAAGTATTTAAAAATGAAAATAATCTATAAAGTTATTAATTTATGCATCTCATGTATTTTAAAAAATCATATTTCCGAAATCAATGCAAATCTAATTATTTGCAAATCACATGTTAGCAATTATTTCACGACTGAAATTTGACTTTATTTACTATTTTGGAAGTAGGTACGAATTTATTTGAATTAATATGCTGACATAATATGAAATATTTTACTGCATACAGTGCACAAAGTCCTAAGTTTTACTTTGTTAAATTTATCATTTGAAAAACAGATTTCTTAATGTCAATTTATTCAAATAAAAATTAAATAATTCAAATGTAACTTGCTGCGCGGAAATTACATTTACCATTACTGAGATCATTATAAAGCACTATCCTCAAGTTCATTAGGAATGAACTCAAAACAAATTCTTTTTATTCCAAACTGAGCCTTATTTCCTGCCTATTAGTGAGCATTTCGTATAAAATAGAATATATCTCAACTTATGAATAACACATACTTCACATTCGTTTAACTAACTGAAGAGACACTTGAGTACGTAAGACTGACTGACAGACAAACTAGAGAGACGTGTTTATAGGAACTATCATCACTAGGCACAGTTACAGATAAATTAAACAACAGCGATACATATATAATATTTAAACTCCTAATGCCACTTGCATAAGGCAAAATTTTGCAAAATTGTGATGAGTTAAGTTTGCTAAATGTAACTGTGCATTATTCATAAAACCAGCGCGATATTTTGTAAGACGAGGTTTATTGCCCTTTGTGTTAGCAGAGGTGAGTACCGTTTGTAACTAAAAAAATATCTTTTAAAATAGTTTTATATGAAATGATGTTAGTTTGATAAATTTATGTTGTTTTCTTTACTCTATAAGCTTTGCTCTGATTGTGAATGAGTATTAATTTTGGATGTGAAATGCCGTTAACGAACTTCACACGGCTGTAAAATAGTCTTTTTTCTTGAAGTTATAATATTAGATGTTGTAATAATCTTTTAATATAGATTAAGAGGAATAATTACTTGCTTAGAATTAATTAGATAAAAAAAACTGACTTTAAAATGTTTTTGATCTAAGCAATGGTATTGGTAAATTATATGTATTTAAAGTTATAAGAACCTCATAATAATTACCATGTTGTCATGTATTGGATATTAAAATATGTAGATGAATTTAAAAAAAGGATTATATACATATATATGTGTATTTCATTTGCAGATGCGTAATTACAATATGATAACTGATAGACAAAAGCGTAGCCAAGTTTCTGCATTAGCTGCCAAACATTGTGAAATTAACTCTATGGACTATCTATAACTCAATGGACAGACTGTTTACAAATATTTGTTAAGATTATGCACTTTGTTTCAAACTACAGTACATGAAAAAAATTAATTCATTTTATGTTTCTTGAGACAACTTGTTTCGCCGCTATTGATAATTTTGTGAGAATTTGATATTTAATACCTTTGATAAAATTCTGTATTTATATGTTTTCTTTATAGTTAAATAATGTAATTGTTTTGTAACATTACGTTTATTCTTATCGCATAATAAACTGCTGAAAACTAATATATCTTGTTACTGGTGTTTTACATTATATGTTAAAAAGCGAATCGTGTGAAATCTAATATCACAGTTATTCTTAAGGATGCAAATTAATCATTCTTTATAGTGTATTATTTTTATACTGAATGATTGCAGTTTTGTATAAGGTTCGTAAGTTTTAATTTCGCTTGAATGTCTGCCTCTTTAAAATTATGCATATTTATTATATAGATAAAAACATTGCAATATCTTCTGGTTTTCAGGAAATGATAAAATATTTAAACTTTAGAAAAATACAAGCAATACAAAATTTTAAAAAAGAAAAAATATATTAATTATTAAGCTCATTTTTCTGCAAAATCGATATGTAACACAAGGATATAATAACGACGTTTTCACAACTGTTGCAAAAAGGTGGAATTCTGCTAACATTTGAGCGTCGTTAAGACGTCGTCATATGATTCTTTCACAACCAAGATATAACTTGAGAAATACGCAATAGCGACGTCTATGCGACAAAAACCTCATCTGCAAAGATGTAATAAAGACATATTTCCAACGGCTGCAAAACAGTGGAGTTGTGCAAACATCAGGGCGTCTTAAAGACGACATATTGCAATGTATTTGCAACATGACCCGCGAAGAGTTTGCAACGTCATTACGACGTTGCCGTTCTACTTGGGTAGCTTCGAGTGATAACAAAGACCGAGAGAGACCTTTGACTCCCAACTCAAAGGCCACATGCTGAAATTTGTCAAACAAAAAAAAGCACTGGCATTTTTATTTTGGTGACGTTTCAAATATTCCTCTGGTTTCTCGAAAACTAGGGATACATTGAAGATCTTAAATTAGGAACTTGATATTGCTAAATTGGAAACAATGAACTGCTTCCAATTTACCAACAACAATCCAGTTCCTTCTGCCATCTAAATGTTGATGGTTATTCAACATACAATACTGATTTTGAAGTTTAATAATATTTTCCAACAGACGTTATAAGTATTGTTTCCCCCTTTTCCTGCATGTCTTCGTTGTGTAATGGTAGCACACTCGGAGCGTATTCGAGGGGTCCAGTGTTCGTGTCCTGTCGATTGCGGATTTTTTCGATTCTTTGTTTCGAAACATTTTTAAATTACTTTATGTGCGCAAACTTGCAAACAAATGGCGCCCAAACTAAAAGGTGGTGATGATGATTCTTCACCACCAGGATTTGGCAAATGGGTTCCTTAATTCCCAATCGCCCTTTAAAAGGGGAGTATATAATGTGTTTTCTGCCCCCAGTCTGCAGGCCTTCATGATGTAGCAGTAGTACACTCGATACGTATTCGAGAAGTTCAGGTTCGAATCCTGGCGAGGGCATTCTTCATGTTTTATGTCTCCTGTTTAAAAAAAAAACCTAATGACTCTACAACGCTATGACCATTGCAGATGTGTCATAACGACGTAAGAGTGTAACAACAAATATAAACGCTGTTTGTGACTGCCAGAGTCGCAGCGCTATCTATATATACCTTATTGCACGATTGTTTCACCCTACAGTTTCCAATTAGGGTTCAGTACTTTTGAGCAATTCTAGAAACGTGTGTCTAGAGATATTTGGTTTTTCGGGGAGCATGAAATGCGAAAATTCTACTACGCACTTTCTGGAATTCAAACCACGTATCTGTAAACTGCTACTTGGAAGTGTTCCTAAAAGGATCGATTAAAAATCCTTTTGCTATATTCTTTTCATTCTTTCTTTGTCCATTTAGAAAGGAATGATTAGGTCTAAGGAATTTATTTAGACTCGATTTTATTTTACTTAATAACTAATAACAATACATCTGATTGGAGATGTAAAGTATTAATATTACGAATATGTTAAAGATCTTCCAAACGATGGTTACATACTTACTATATTCTATTCTATGATTTAATAAAAATGTAGTCAGGCAAAGACAAGAAAATATTTATGGGTTTTCCTGACACGTTTAGTCTCCAAAAAAGATGAAGCATTATAAAAATTACCCACCGAATGTGTTATTTTTCCAAGTAAAAGAAACCATAAATTATAAATATCAAAAATAACATGGCGTTTGTCCAAATCTTAAAAGACAATTTTAGAGACCAAGAAACGGTTCAACTCTATGAAAAGACTGCAGAGAAACTTTCATTATAAAGAGCGTTTGTCCTTGTTCCAAAGTTAGAGAAGAAAGAGCAGTAATGTTTTGACTTATTTCGTCACATGAAAAGTAGCTGAGTTATTAACTTCAGCAAAGTTCTTGAGAGTTATCTGTCATAATTTACAAAAGAGTACATTCGTTATTTTTGTGAAATCTTAAACGACAATCCCCACAAATCTATTATGGGATGGCCATAAATTTTGACCAATTTTTTTTAAACATCATTTGTAACTGATTTCTATTACTGCTGAAAAATCTACATAATTTAATATGTTGTTTATACTATAAACAAATAAGCATATAACACGCGTTTATTTCAGATAATGCATATATATTAATATTTATCTTTTTTTCATTAGTAAAACAAAAAGGCAGCAAAAATTAATTAAGTAAGTAAATTAATAGCTGAGTTAAATTTAGTCGAGGGAAAAAAGATTCGGTCAGTTAGAGTATGAGAAATTTGTTTCCGGATAACTAAAGTTCCACTCGTTTAACTGATATTCACTCTTTCAAAAAATACTAATGCTGAAGCCGCTTGCCCTCACTTCAGTTCTGTTTCAAGAAGAACACTTTGAGAAAAGGAGCGCAAAGCCTCAAATTAGATTTCCAGGAGGTTCCTGTGGATTTTTTCCTTTAAATGTGGAGCACTAGACATTTCAGGCTTTGGGCACTACAAAGGCTAGAAGCTGTTATAATTTTGTTATGTAGGCACCTAATCGAAGGACACCATTATCTCCTATGAAGAAACAAATAATTTTGCATCCATACCTTCTCCGGGATTCGAACCCGAATCCTACGGTAGTGCGCTAACCACTTTCCCATCTGGATGACTTCTTTCGAATTTTGTTATGTAGGCACCTAGTAGAAGGACACCATTATCTCCCATGAAGAAACAAATAATTTTGCATCCTTACCTTCTCCAGAGTTCGAACCCGAATCCTACGGTAGTGCGCTAACCACTTTCCCATCTGGATGACTTCTTTCGAAGCATAACTATCTAGTAACAGAACGGTTGCCTATAGTTATTATCCCCATTCAGTTCACTTACTAGACTTTAGATCGACTTCACAACGCTTTAACATTTTAGTTTCATCGCATTTATCGCCTGACTTGCGTTAAGTGTTGGATATCGATTTCCATTGATGCTTTGCTCGTCTTTCTCTTGAACCAAGAATTGATTTTTATTAATTAAGCATTACTTTTTCATTACGTATTTGAATTTAAATGAACTAAATTGGACATAATCGGACTTCTATATTTACGGTAATTGAATTTCTCAAATGTTTTCCGGTTCGTTATTTCGCCGTTTGGGAAGGCAATTAACCATACAATTAGGTGTATCCCGTTGTATGGATTTCTCACGGTAATGCGCAACTTCTTATTGAGTAGCATCAGGTTTTTTGTAAATGTTTTAAAAAATGTCTAACTTTCTATAACAAACTTGTATATGAATCAAGGCTTTTGAATACAGTATACGAACTATTACTGGAATATCGGTGATTGGTACACTCTATAAAGTAAAGTAAGATTTCTTCAGGAGAAATGTTTTTGAAAACTAAGGTTAAAATCATAAGTTCTTTAAATCAAATTTCGCAATAAATATCATAAAAAAGTAAATAAATAAATAAAAATAAAAATAATTAAAAAAAATATTTCCCTGTCACGCTGAGAATTTTTCCCGTACTTTTCTTAAAGTCAAGTACTGGCAATATTTCTCCAGAAATCTTAAATGAGAGAGCATTTAAATCCCTGTAATTTCTGCGTCATTTAGGCTTCATCAATTCCCGAGTGGTTAAGACTGCTAAATGCTAATAGTTCTACCTAGATTCGAACTCACTGCAACGGTCTGGTTGCACAGTTGTTCTTTTGTGGATCTTTCCTTATGTAAAAGGAATATCAGACTTCCATCGGAAAATGCTCCACCAAAGTGTCTGTGCCCTTAAGCAGATAACCTAGGTCATTTAGCTATCTCCATAAAATATGTCATATTTGATCTTACATTCAAAGCTTTAAAAAACTGGTTTAAAGTACATTTTTTAAGAAAAAAAATAATATTTTCAAAACTATTTTTGTCAGACTGTTTACAGGAAGTTTGAATGCAATTATTTTGCTCTCAGTCCTCAGAAAACCGAAGCCTGTGCTAACCTGTATGCTTAAAATACCGAAACGCCGGTCCCGTCCATTACCCGTTCCGGCCCATTTCGTCTCCCCCCTCCATTAACTCACAAAGAGATGTGAAGATTTCATATAACATTCTTTCTACTTCCTAACAAAGAAGCTTCCATTAGTCTTTTAGGACAAACTGTCTGCAACAAACTTATACAATGCATCTGAAGAAACTACACCTGCTGCTGGATATCTTTGGGGGAGGGAGAAAACAACATCGCAATCTCAGCGTTTCGGGCGTTTGTGGTCGTTTGAATGAAAGGTCATCTCGCGCGATTGGGTAATTCAAAGAGTTAAGATAATGAGAAACGTTTTCAGACATATATGTATATCAATCTTAACACTATCACCTTTAAGCAAATATGCCGTCTCCACCAGAAATATGATTTCAAATGCTTACGTAACGTTTCCAAACGTTAATGGGATATCATTTAATTTTTTATTGTATTATTTAATGGTTATCATTTTAATCATGTTTCAATATTTAAGTGTCGATATAGTTTTCCTCGTTAATACATTAATTATTACCTTCTCCGGTATAATAACAACCCAAATAATTAGTCACGTATAACTTGAATTTTTTTGTAACGCAGAAATGTTTCCCTCTCCCTTGAATTTCAGATTATAGGATTTTGATTTTAAGTTGATTTATGCTTTATATTGTCTGTAACACTAAACGATCATAAATATAAAATTGCTATCTCTATTTACGTATTTTCCTGTAGTATTAAAAAAAACCTTTCACTCGAAGTTCAACGTTCAACAGAAATTGTTTTTCAAAACTTTTAGCAATATTTCAAAGTTTTAAATTTTAATACAGGACAAAATTTAAGGACTTTCGACTAGCTGACAGTTTTATAAAAAATGTTCTTTACTTCAACTTTCCCTCGAATACTCGTAAGTTTGTTTTTCTAAAACTAAATCTAAACTCGGCGGCACACACAGGTCTTAAAGAACTTTGGCCGGCTGTACTCCGTGGGCTCGGGGGTGCTTGTCCATTTTTGCCTGGACATATTCTGAATATAGTGCTCAGCTTGTCGCAGGACCCTCGGTGTTTGGTTCCCAAGCGAACTTGGACCATTAATATATGGTCATTTTTATGGACACCATCAAGAGATCAAAGGTTGAGTCAAACTTGCCCAGCCCTAAGATCAAGCCCCGGACCTATGGTGCTGCGGCAGGAAGCACTAGCCACTGCGCCACCGGGCCTCAGTTTATTTTTCACTTTTGCCAATGTATACCCTTAACTTACTATAGAGGGGGATAATTATCAACCTCAGAACTTTTGTGAAACTGCGTTGGCTTGTAGCAAATATACAAAACCTAATTGAAATATTTCAATAGAAATGCTTGCTTACACAAGCATTCCCTGTTTGTCGTTGCATTTAACAGATATAACAGCTGCTTAAAATGTTTTCAGTGCAGTGTTTCTCATACGAATGCGTTTCTTGTCGTATTATAAATATCTGAGCCAAATTAATTAACATTACAATAGAATAGAAACACGCCAATGTGATAATCAAATTCGCTGAAACAACCTTGTATTTGGCGTACATTTACTAGAAACACTCAATCGATTTCGAGGGCAGCTACAGGTCCCTCTTCATCAGGAGAACAAAATATCTATCTAGATATTTTCTATCTAGACATTTTGTTCTTTTGATGAGGAGGGACCTGTAGCTGCTCTCGAAATCGATTGAGTGTTTTAATAAATGTACGCCAAATACAAGGTTGTTTCAGCGAATTTGATATATTAACATTGTTTAGTTTTCGTATTATATACTGATAAATGGGCAAATGAAAAGACTTTGTGTTGGGCTGAGAAGAGATTCATGTCCAAAGTTCTCCAAAGTATATATTCATTTTTCTAATAAAATCCAACAAATCTTAAAAAATACAATTCCTTCATTTAAACTTTATTTGTTCATTAATAAAGAGGCTTTTCGTACATTTTTAGAAGATTTTTATTGTAATTACAGAAATATTTCACCTAAACATTTTACGCTTTAAATCTTCTGTTTGACAACCTATATTTTTCACTATCGTTCTCTCTACAGCAATTTCCGAGACAACAAAGTCTTTTGTAGTGTCCGAAGAGGTATTTTATCCCATTACTTTCGAACAGCTTTCCAAAGTCTAAGAAGGTTGTAGGTCGACGTTTGAACAACCCCGTTTTTAAAAGTCCAAAAGCACAAAAGTACGTTGTTAATAGATCAGAAGACTTAGTAGAGATATAAGTGAAGGGCATGGCTTTGATAAACGTTTCTTATTCCATTTTTCCAGCAAAATAACAGTAGATTTTGACTTGTCGCTGCTAGCTTAGTCTTGAAGCAGTTATTCTGAGTGCCCCCATTATGTATAAACAGAAGGTATTTCGTATTTGAAAATTGGGTATAAACTATGTGTTTGATGATACGTGGAGCTGATCTCAACATTTTTCTCCACTCCCTTTATTTTTAATTTACCTTAATATGAAAAACCAGCAAAGGTCATAAATCTCTTAGAAAAACTTTCCTAAGAATTCTTGAATCATATTTTGAGATTTTTTCACCTCTCTGATGATACTAAATGGACGTCTTTTATTGCAATCATTTACATACATCAAAGATTCCTCTATTGTAGGAATATTTTTGCGGTTTTTGTCCGAATAAATGTTTCTCGTAAAGAATTCTGCAGGGCGTTCTCCGCTGGGCGATATGTCGTGGAGAAAGACGACGATGCACATTATGTTTTTCGTCTTTTTAAGATTCAAATCAGCGTTAATCACTTTGCTTACAGTTGACACTGAGAATTTTAATAATTTTGCAACTGTCTTTGAATTGGTGGATTTTCGTTTAACATTAATGATCTTACATTTGCAACATTCGAAACATTACGTTTTTTCTTTGGATATGCATTTGGAATAATTTTTCCATCTTGAAGCTAAATTTTGATTTTTTTCCCTTTATTATTATTCATTGCTAATTTAAAAGCGATATTTTTCATAAAAACAAAAAAGTAACAGACAATAATTTTTACTTTAAAAAATATAGTTACAGTTAAAAAAACATCCAAGTAGAAGATTTCTTTTTACAGCAAAGCCAAATCTTCTAATAAACCTGCAAACAGCCTCTGTAAAAAGATATCCTAATTATCCGGAGTTTTTAATATTTTCATGAACGATAGACTAACCTCAATCGGATATTTGCAGTTCTGCTACATATACAAATATATGTAATCGAAATTTGCATAATATCCTGTTTGAGTGCCGAAATTTCGGTAATAATATAAGGTATTTCTCCCGCCTTCTTCGCATGCCTTCGTGGTGTAGTGGTCAGCACGCTCGACCCGTAACCGAGAGGTCCATGATTCGATTCCTAGCGAAGGCGTTGCTCATTTTTCATGTCTCTTGCTTCAAAATAACCTAATGTCTCTACACTGGCGCCCGAACTAAAAAAGGCGGTGATGATGATTCTCCACCGCCGGGATTGTGCGATTGGGTCCCCAAAACCCCAGTTGTCTTTTAAAAGGGGGAGTATATAAGGTATTTCTCCCGCCTTCTTCGCATGCCTTCGTGGTTTAATGGTCAGCACGCTCGACCCGTAGCCAAGAGGTCAGTGGATTGATTCTCGAGGGAGGCGTTGCTCATTTTCCATGACTCTTGCTTCCAAATAACTAATGTCTCTACAATAATATTCCGAATATGTAACAAATGAAAGAAAATAATATGCATAATTGTAATTATTATTAGGCCAAAGGAGCGATAGCTCAGAGGAGCTATTAGTTTCGAAACGGGATTTAATGTTGAATCACTGTAAAAGGTTGAATTACATTTCATATCGTTGCCACCAAATATTATGCCCTATATTATTTTTAAAAAATTAGATAGAAGAAAATGCGCTGGGATGTAGGTATGTTTCTCACATTGTCGCAAAACAATGTTACCTGAAACCATCAAACTTTGAATAACGTAATCCTCCACAAGAATATGGACACACAGAAACCAGAATTTTGAATTTCGAATTTGTTTTATTATCGATTTACCATTTTCTTAAACTTTAACGAATTCTTGATTGACAAACTCAATGATTTCAAAGTCAACAATGGCAACACTGTACGGAAGAAGCATTTTTATCTCCAGCACGCGACTGTCTGTCGGAAATTCTAAAGTTATGATGTTTTTATATACTTTATGATATTGCTATAGAATTGAATTTTGTGTGGTTTAAGTGCAAAGATTAATAAATAAAGGAGTTAGCGTTTGATTGACTCGATTTTTCCAAACCCACGGCTCGCTCGATTCTTTTCACTCTTCGTTCTAACCTCGCTTAGCCAGTCCTCATCCCAAGCTTGTTATTTTTTTTTCTGTATTCGTTCTCCTCGTTAACTGCGCTTGCTTCAGCCATTTTTCCATATCCTTTTCATCAAGATGATTTTTACTCAGCGGCCAGCTATAAAAAATGAACCGTTAGATATTTCCGTGAGCGAAACATTCTAATACGATTCAATAAAAGAAATATTTTGCCTCTCTCTGTTACTGAGCCTCACCTTTTAAATACATGATATTAAGGTAACATCAGGCCAAAAAAATGCTTTTGCAGGTACAATTTTTCATTCTTCTTTGATGAAACATGCGTAACCATCAAAACTATATTAAAACTACATTAATTAAATTCTCAAAAATATTTTAGTCATTATTTGTACGACGAAATAAATGTTTGATGAATGTCAGAGCTTCAGATGCCAACTCAATGAAGCGACGTTTTTGTTCTTAGAATGTGTAACTGTTTATTTTCCTTTAGAAAACTACTCTGTAACATTTATCTGACAAATAAGATTTCATAATTTCACGTTTCTTTGAACTATGTATTTTAGAGGAATTTCAGAATAAAACTGGATAAAGTTAAGGCTCTCAGCATTGAATAATCCCGTTCAATAACCAATGAAGCTACGGAGCAAGAACACATACTTACGAAACTGGTGGAATTTGAGAAGGCGTTTACATGAAGTACTGAATGTTTAGACAAAACAATTGGCGTTGAGCTTATTATGGGATAGGAATCCGAAAAATGCTTACACTTAAAAAAATTAAGAAACTCATTTCTCTACTGCTGGCATGAATTCAATCCGATTTAAAAAAAAGTCTGAAAGTTTTCAGATTTTACATTATGCCCAAAGGGGCGATTTTTTACGTTTTGCGTGTTACTTATTAAATATCATGGCCTTCGCACAATAACATTCAGTTCAACAGCAGTATCCAAAAATAATAATAAAAATGTGTTTTTTTCGTACAGTGTTGCTATTCCTCGCTTTGAAATCGTTGAGTTTCTTAATCAAAAATTCGTTCAAGTATTACAAAATACGAAATAGATAATAAACTAAATTCCAAATTCTAAGTTTGGTCTTCCAGATGCCCATATTCGGAGGAGTATTACGTTATTCAAAATTTGATGGCTCTAGGTACCGATTTTGTATCCCAATGCGAGAAACATATAGACATTTATGCAGATTCTTCATTATTTAAGATCTTTAGATAAACAAAGGGCGATGGTGGCAATAGTTTGAAAAATAATACGGACATTTACAGTGAATCGTTGCAAAATTCGGAAACGAAATGAATAGCGCTTCTGAGCTAATGCTCCTTTGGGCTAAAAAAACCCTTAGATTTTCCATAAATTCTATCTGCAGTGTATCTTTGTGTTTAATGTAGCAATCACAAAATTTAATGAAAACTTCCCTTATTGTAAATGCATAGAGTATGCATAATACCTTTATATTAATTTTATTTTTTAATTAAAATAAATTTTAACTTAAAACAATTTAGATAAGTATTATTAAATAACTTTTAATTGATCTTAAAATTTTTAACATAAATTGTATTCATAAATTTTAGTTTTAATTTATTTTTTTAACTTTAAGTCATTTTACATGAAGCTTTTAAAATGTTAATTATATTAATTTATGCCTTATGTAAAGATTTACGTGGTCTTCAAGATTTATTGGCCTTCAAATTTTCAATATCTTTATTAATAACATCCAAAAATTATTAAATGTCACTCTCGCTTCTTTATGCAGATGACACGGCCATCCTAGCTCAACACAAACGCCTGGATTTTCTAGTTCCAAAAATTCAAAGTTATCTCTCTAGTCTTGAGCTCTGTCTCATTACCTGGAAAATCAAAATTAATGTTGCTAAATGTGGTGGTATAATTTTCCACAAGCCCCATCTTCCATACCCTACTATCAACTTAAAGCTTTTTGACGATTACATTTCCTAGTGTAATTCGTATAAATGCCATAAATACCTTGGTGTTACCTTGGATTCAAAATTAATCTCGTGTCTTCATATTGAGAATGTTCTCAAAAAACGAAGATAGTCACAACCTAACTATACCCCTTATTAGCTCGAAAAAGCCATCTGTCTATTAAAAACAAAGCTCCTCTCTATACTTCTATTATTCGACCAATTTTTATGTATGCCTGCACCGTCTGGGCCGCTGCATCTAAGACACATTTAGTAAAACTTCAAACCTTTCAGAATAAGACCCTTCGTTTAGCCCTTAATGCACCCTGGTATGTTCGTAATGACGTGATTCATTCGGACTTTAACATTAAATCTATTGATGTCGTAATTAAAAGACTTACTCAAAATTTGTTTGCCAAAATTGAACAGATTGATAATTGCGCTTTACAAATGCTGCCTGCCTACGATTCGTCGATCCCAAGCTCCTCAAAACGTCCACGGTCTGTGATTGGACGGGAGTACGGGATCTTCCCTCCTGCTAAAAGACGACGATCCCCCCCAGTATTCAGTTCCAGCGACGACGCCGTTCACTCAGCTGTTCCAGATATGCCTCACACATGATAATCAATTTGTTTCTTTTAAATATCACATCATTAACCGCAGTTTTAATCTGCCAAATTGCTATTCACCAGTAAATGGTCATTACACTACTAGCATATAACTATATTATAATCCATGTGACCAAGGAGCCTATTAATCGTAAAATCTTTCCTACCTGCTTTATCTTTAGTGTTGCATTCATGTTAAAAAATTATAAAATAACCCCCCCCCGAAAAAAAAGTTAATTAAAATCTCAAAATACCATAAAAATTCTGCATTCACCCTAGCTCATGGTTAGCGCTTTAGACTTGAGATCGAATCTCGCTAATTGCTGCTTAATTTTTCCGAACTTATAATATTTTTATAAGTTCTTCTTTTTGTCTCTGTAATTTTTCTCAAGTCATATTGACTTCCTTTTTATTTTTCCTTAACGTCTTTCATGTATTTTTTCCTATTCCTGCTCCCTTTTATTAACTATGATGTGGAGGTAGAGTGTACTTTACCCGAGGCACTCCTTAATAATTAATCCTTGGATCCTTGGATCTTCAAGATTCCAAAAAGCTAATGAGACATAAACTGTTTCCAAAATGATTAAATAAATTAATATAAAACATTTCTTTTTTCACAAACAGAAATACATTCAATATACACAAATACAACTGACATACATTCAAATTTCACAATTAATTGTGAACTACCAGACAGAAATAATGAAACACAGCAACGGGAGAAGTAAACTTGTTCGAGTAGGTCTGCTCGTTGATTAGCTAGAATGCCACTCATCACCTTCCATAATTAGAGCGTTCAGGAATAACTGTTGCCCGTCGAACGTCACAAGGACTGGAAGCTCCTGTAAAACGTATATCAGGAAATTGTTATTGTATATACAAAAATACTTCTCATATTACAATATAACCGAAAGGATTTATATTAAAAACTGAAACTATAATATTGTAAGTCAAGTACAAAATATCATATTTTATGGTTTGTTACTTTCACTATGCCCTTTATGGAGCACTGCTCTCGTTAAGCGTTGTCACAATGTTCATTTCGAACAACCAGTTTAACGTTGCTGCAAATGTTATATAGCATATGGTCTTTGAGTTTTGTAAAAGGGCACTGGTTTATTAGCCAATGGTTAATGTCTTTTTTGTATGCTGCTATACACAATGAAACTGAAAATTGCGGAAAAGCAAGTGGCTCTTTGATTAAACACAAAAGCTAGTTTTCCAAATTTGAATTATATGATTCATGTTCAGGTGATATGGATCAAGTAAACTAAAATTAAATAAATAAAAAACTTTAACAAATGAATATTCATTATGTACTGATGACAAATGAAGCTCAATAATCTTGAAAATAATCTTTGTGTCAACTGGTGATATGATACAAAAGATAGACGAGGCAAATCAATATTTTCTTTTTGATTTATCTGCTAATGTTAGAAAACTTTAAATATGTACTTTTAATGAACTTAATCGAATTAAATAAATGTATAAAATTCTCTGTCCGGCAAATTACTTTTGAGCAACCTGTGGAGTTCTTCACTTTGATTTTGTTACTTTAAATGTCGAGGAACCTAGTGAACTGTTAAGCGAATTATCGCTAATTTCAAAGAACAGAAGTCGTAAACCCTTTATTGACTCAGAAAAATGTGAACAGTCTGCTCCTTTCTTCGGGCTTACAATAAAGCCTCCACTCAGGCTTGAACTAAAAAATAAGAAATAAGAACTATAAGGTATTTCTCCCGTTTTCTTAGCATGCATCTGTGGTCAGCATACTCGGTGCGTATTCGAGAGGTCCGAGGTTCTAGTGCCAGCGAGGGCACTACTCACGTGTCCTGCTTCGAAATAACTTAATGACTTTACAGAATTATCGATAACTAACTAAGAGATTTAGCCGAAGCTAACACAAATCTAACAACACACGTCTAAGCTAACACAAATCTAAGGTGTTGGACCTTAGTTTTAAACTAGCCGGCAAACTATCGAAAGGCAAGTAAAATACAACCGAACGTAACAGCAGTTAGAGAGACTTAGCCAAAGGCAAACGCGTCCGCTACTCAGGATTCCCAGCTCTCTTACGAAGTAAACTGAACTTTCTTTTAATACTATTTCTTCCTCATTTGCATTCAACGCGATCTAAAAGCTCATTCTGGTAGGGAATTGTAAGTTGAAACCAGGCGAGATAGGAAAAGTTAACTAAATTAAAAGAGCTGATATAAATTTAAAATATTGCTTATAATTCTTTTGATAATGTTGCGGTAGTCTGTAGTTTTTAACCGACTTGACTTTTTATGTACACTGGTGTGCAAAACTTAAGCAACAATGTAAATTTTAATCAGATAGCCATGAAATTGCAGGAAAGGGGTTCTTGCGATCAGTACAATGAACACGCAATCAAGTAAAAAGGTCATTCGTATGCAAATATCAGGAACAAAACATCACAGGTGGCGTGAGCGTACGAAACACGCGTGCTGTCGAAGCGCTTAGCTCAAAACTGCAATAAAAGGAAAGACGTGGACGCAATTAAAGACATTCGCTGCAACAGACGCAATTAAAGACAATCGCTGCAACTGCAAGTGAGTTCTTTCGTGCGATATGGCTAGAAGAAACCCCTCGGATGACTTTACACTTGGAAGGATGATCGGAAAGCTGAAGGAGGCGCGTAGTGTGACCAGTGTAGCTGAAGAGTTCGGAAACAGCAAAAGTGTCGTTTCGCGCGCTTGGAAAGCCATCCAAACCATAGGTACAGCTGTTAGAAATGTTGATATTAGCCGCCCCAGGAAACCAACTGCAGTGGATGACCGATATATAGACCTACAGGCGAAATGAGCGCGAAACCAGTTATCAAGCTCCATAGCTCAGCAACTCTGTACAGCAACGGGACCACAAGTATCGCAGTTTACTGTGCCCAAACGCCTTCACAAAGGTGACCTAGCGTCCTGAACGTCCTGAACGCTGCATCCCTTTGCAAGTTGGCCAACGGCGCCACCGTTTAGAGTGGTGAAAGGAGCACAAAAATTGGACATCTCATCAATGAAGTGGTGTCCTCTTTATGGATAAGAGCCCTTTTAGTGCTACAAGAGTTTCTCAACTCCAGTTGATTTAGAGAGAGGTCAGGACACGGTTTCATCCCAGTTACACCACGAAAACTGGTCGTTACGATGATTCTGGAGTTCTCGTCTGGGGGAGGTATTAAGCTGAACGGGCGGACAGAGTTCCATGTTTTCGACAGAGGTTCTCTAACCGGAAATTCCTATTTTCAGGAGGTGATCCTTCCCCATGTGCGTCTGTTCCTAGGTGCCATTGGAGCAGACTTCGTTTTTATGCATGACAGTGCACAACTACACCGGACTCCTCCTGTTCAGAAGCTACTGGAAAGTGAAGATATCACTCGAACAGAGTGGCTACCTTACTCCCCTGATTTAAATCCATGTGTGTGGGATGCTTCGCCTTCCTCCGGGAAACACCCAACAACTGAAACAGATGTTGATTGAAGAATGGGCATCTTACCTCAAGATCTGTGGATAATTTGGAGCTGAATATGGAGAGACTGTGCGAAGCATCCATTGCTGTAAGGGGAGGGCATATCCCATACTAAGGAACATCTGCTTGTTGTTCTTTCTCTTATACAGACAATCATGTGTAACGATATTAAGAGTTCAATAATGTATTCTACTGTATGCATGGTATTCATTTTTGAGAAACTATACTTTCGTCACTGTTTAAATACAAAATTATGTCTCTCATATCTAATTTTCATGTCTCTCAGATGATTTCTCGTGGAGTTATGGCAAAAAGAACACATGTTGCTTAAGTTTCGCACACCAGTGTAGTTCCAATATTCAGCAGTCACTCAAAGGAAATAGCACTCAGTGATATTTTGGCATTGAATTTTTGAGCGAGCTTTTCTAACTTCCGCTTTGTTAGTTCTTCAAAGCAAAGCACAAGAGGGCTATCCCTAATGAAATGAACAATCAACAAATTAGTTGATAGAATCAATCATCAATCAGTTAAAACTTTAATACAAAGAATCAAATGTTTTAAATATCATTAAAATTTAGAAATGAATTTGAAAAACACATGATTTATTTCTTATCTATCTAAATAACTTATTTGAAGTAAGCATAATTGCAATCTAAGTATTGGTAAAGAACGATGACACTTTGAATTACATAACAATTGGTTTTTTTGACTAGCGCGCCTATTTGGGTACACTATTGATTGGTGATTTATTTTATCAACTAATTTGTTGATTGTGTGATTGTACTAACTTGATTATTTATATATCGAAAAATAAATAAATAACATGTTAATTTCCTTAATTACAATAATATTTTAAATCGTTTTATTTTTTATGTTATAGTTTTTAATTGATTGATGATTGATACTATCAACTTATTTGTTGATTGTTTGATCGTATTAACTTAATTTTTTAGAAACCGAAAAACAATAAATAACATTATATTAATTGAAACGTACGGAAGAGAAAGGAAATGAGAGAAATGAGATTTTGTACTTTAACGATTCAGACGCCATTAATGTGCTCTTACCTAGGTAAAATGCGGAAAACTTTTGATTCCGCACTTTAACGGAGCAAATCAGTTAATCTGCATATCAGCTAGGTAGTGCACATTAACGACTGTCGAACTTTAGCAGTAACATTATCATAAACAACCAGGGCAAATCAAAATTGTCTGCAGAATATAATAACAAAAAAAGCATGACATAATTTTAGTGATATCATAGTTGTTTATAATTCAGTTTTCCCATTTCTAATGCTGTTTATTTTTTTTTTCGTCCATCCGATGTTTTAGCTTTTAATCATGATTTAATTAATTAGTAAACGGACTTGATTAACTACTTGAAAATACAGATAAATTTTTAAAAACATTTTTCTGTTAATTTCATTTCGGGTTATCTCTCCTTCTTGCTTTCTTTTAACTATCAACGTATTGATCTTCAAGAAAGCGCACGCTTTGTCGGTTTTATTTGGTGTGGTAATGCTAATTAGTCCAAATATCCTCAAACCGTAAACCGAATTATCTCTATGTCTGAAGCAATTACAAAATAGTGAGAAGGTTTAAATATATTTTTTTTTATTTAAACAGAATTTAAGATATAAACTCTCTTGTGCAACAATATCAGCAATAGCTCGTGTTCATGCAACTAAACAGAACAGTCAATTTTAAATCGAACAAGGAACTGTAGTCAAAGACTACGCAATTTAATATTTCGATAGACTGCCTCAGTAATATTAGCAGAGGCTCAAAAAACAAAGTGTCGGCAGCGATAGAACGCAAAGGTGAATAACTGCAGCTATCAGAGCTAGCAGGAAACTAACACATAGCATGTATGCGAAGCCGGAAGCAAGCTTTGTCTTAAAATCCCCAAAACCTCAGTTTAAATACTGGCTAACTCATTTGCGTCCTGGTGAGGAAGACGGAAATGAGAAGTTATAGAAAAGACAGAAATCATAATAGCTTGTTAGTTAAAAGATTAACCTTACAATGTGAACCTTGGCATCACCCAAGTTATTCAAGAGTTTTAGAGAATGAATTATGGAATATGGAAAGGAGTAATAGGTTACGATTTGCATAATTTATAAAAATAAATAAGAACACGAATTTACTACAAAACAGTAAAAATGAATACACATGCCAGCGATATCTTGAGCAAGAATGGCTGGAAACAAGAGGATGATTTTAGAAACTTGTATATATACATTTTCAGAAAAAGCGGGGGGGGGGGCGAGAATTCTTAAAACCTAAGGTATGCATTCGAAAAAAAGAGAATTTAGATATTCTTAAAAATCCAACACACTATTTTCTATGTTTCAGAATGTGTATTTTTCAATTTTTAAGTACGAAACTTTTCACGGCATAGCAGCAAAGACAGAAAATATATTAGCGAAATGGGTAGCCTCTGTCCTTAATAAGAAGCGACAGCAAATATGTTGTTAAGAGCTTTTGTACTTTTAGTTATAATTCGGATAAATTAAAGTTGTGATAAAGAGTAAATGATAGCTCTTAAATTAATTAGTATGTCGAACATTTCACTGTCTATTATGAATAGAATTATTCGTAATAATTTTAGAAAAAAGTAAAGAATATGAAAAGTTTGGCGTGCATGCTGCGTGTTAGTTTCCTGCCAGCTCTGATAGCTGCAGTTATTCAGCTTTGCGTTCTATCGCTGCCGACACTTTGTTTTTTGAGGCTTTGTTAAAGTTACTGTGCCAGTCTATAGAAATATTAAATTGCGTAGTCTTCGACTACTGTTCTTGTTCGATTTAAAATTGACTGTTCTGTTTAGATGCATGAACACAAGTTATTGCTGATATTGGAATGAAAAATTCCAGTAAGTGTTAAACATTTAGAGAAAATGAAAATATTTATTAAAAAAATTAAAATCTGAAAGGTGTCAGAATTTTACGGTATCCTGAAAGGGTTTGTTAATATTATTTACCTTCTCGCTGAACTCGCAGTCTATCAGACTGCTTTTGCACTCACCTCTTCTAACCCTTTTTTTCCCACTTTTTAGTTTCATTATTAAGCTACGTTTCCTTCACTTAACACCAATTACACAAAATTACAAAATATTTAAAATCTGCCCAGCTGCATATGTTTAGAATTACTTGCGATTCATTTTTTGAAAAAGAATATCAAGTAATACAGAGTTAAGTATTGGCGTACATTTTTATATATTTTTAAATCAGTTCATTATATCAGTATTTTTCCTTAGCAGGATAGGTAAAAATTATTTTTCTGTCTTTCTACTGTTAACTTTTTATGTGTTAAATTTACTTTCTAAATATCTCGTTCTTCGCACTTACGCCACATAAAACTCAATTCAACAAAATCACAAAATATTTAAAAACAGCATATCTTTAGAATTTCCGATAGAGTGTTCAAGATTGCCATAGATATTTTTAAAATCGCTATATTTTTCTTTAAAAGCTAGTCGCTCGCGCTCCAACCGCCTAAAGTAGTTATCACAAAAAGCAAACGTGTGCAATGATTTTAATGAATCGTGCTCGTGTAATTTCAAAAAGAAACTGAATATATTTAATTAGGCATCTCATAATTTTATTGTATGTTTATTTAATTCAACCATATTAAAAAGTATTCTTAAGAACTGTGTTTATTGCTTTTAAATCAATTGCCGCAGCAACACATTGCTCACCAGCCTTCTAGATTAAATTTAAAAGTGTCTACTGTATGGTAACATGCTGGGGCGTGGAAGGTAAAAAAAAAATATTTTATAACCTGCCACAGCAACACATTGCATTCACAGAGCCAAGTTTGTTAGCTAAAACTGAATGATAAATGCCTTACATTTTCCGGAATCGCAGCAGTCTCGCTCTCTGGAAACAGAAATGCTCTTTTTTTAATAGAATTGCAACTTCTCGTTTTCAAATAGCTGAGCTTTTTAATAAAAAATTCATTAAAGATTTTGAAATATAAAAAAATAAAACAAATTTGAAATTCAAAATTCTGGCTTCAAGGTACATCTGTTCGTGTGGAGAACTACGATATTCAAAATTTGATGGTTATAGATACCATCCTCTTTTCAGAATACAAGGAGCATACATATATCCATACATACATAAATTATACATACATACGTACATATATTTAATTTCTTTGAAAATAATACAGGGCGATAATATTTGATGGCAAAAAATTGAAAAATTGTACGTCATTTATAGTGAACCAAAGCAAAATCCCATTTTGAGACTACTAACCCCTTTTCGGTTAATAATAAGTAACCTCACTGACGGTAACTAAAGGAATGTTTCCAACAAAATTCCTGATAAATGAATGGAAATCTCGTTGCTGGGTAACGCACAAAAAATATGAGTAATTATTTTTGCAGTCAAAAAAACATAGTATGTGATGCTACTTCTTTCTGCTTCAGTTGCAAAGAATGTTGGTTATTGATTACTCAAAATTATCCTATGGTATTTGCGTTAAAGAAGTTTGTAAGGTAAATGTCCGGTTTAGATAAAATCAAAATTCTTTCTCTAGAGCTTTTCTTGATTCCCTAATTAATATTTCTACTAACAAATAACATAAAATCTCAAGATAATTCACATTGGCGACATATTTGGCTCCTGGAAACATTTAAATAGAATAGGCACTAAGGAACATCTAATCAGTTCATTATTTTTTTAGCATGCCGTAGAGTGAACACCAAAAACAAAGTAGGAGCAATGGAAAGTCATACAGAAGTGTATTATTGTAGAGGCATAACGTTTTTTGAAGCTGGAGACATGAAAAATACGCAATGCCGTCGCCGGGACTTGAACCAGGACATTTCGAATACGCTCCGAGTGTGTAACTGTTATACCACGAAGGCATGCAGAAAGGAGGGACAAAATACATTAATTACCCACTTTTAAAGGGTGACTGGGGATCAGGGGACCGAATCGACAAATCCTGGAGATGAATAATTATCATCCACCACCTTTTAGTTCGGGCGCCACATTAAGGTCATTAGAAGGTTTTTGAGAAGTAAGAGTCATAAAAAATGCTCAATGTCCTCACCGGGACTCGAAATTTGACCTCTCGAATACGCACCGAGTATGCTACCGTTACACCACGAAGGCATACAGAAATAAGGGGAAAAATACCTTGTACTACATCAGAAAACTTTAAGCAAAATTCAATTTTAAGAAAAGGAATAAAAGTAGTGTAATAAAGGAAAAAAAATAAGAATTCTGAAAAAAAAATTCCCTTTTTCAGAAATGTTTTATGGTTTAATGTGTAGATGTCTGAACAGTTCATTACATTATCAATGTAATTGACTTTATTTATTAAAGTTATTTAGGCTTTTGTTTCATTTGTTTCCCT
>KK112777.1:69125-86798 GCA_000611955.2 Stegodyphus mimosarum
ATTAAAATGATTTCATCAGCGTATCTGACTATAAGCAAATTAGAATTAAGTCAATTAGAATAACCAAAACTCTCAATAAATTGCCCTGTTTCAGTTAAAATGACTATTACTATGAACACAGCATTAAGGTCTGCTCTCTTCTTCATAGAAAACATCTAACAAGCCAGACCACTTTCTACTAGCCTTCAAAACATTTTGTATGAAAATGGGCAGGCTTAAACGAAAGCTGCTGATGTTAAAATCAAATAAGAATACCATATCATCATGCATTATCTAAAGCCTTATAAATGTCAAAAAAAGGTGAAACTAACTTTCTTTTGTTAAGCTTTTAAGGATCGCTGTTTTCAGGAGGTGCATATTATCTATAGTGGCTCTATCTTTACCGAAATACTTTGATAGTTATGTCATGGTTCTTATTCAAAGCAACTGATAACAAAGCAACACGCATAACTGTAGAACTGAAAAGTAAAACAATTTATCCAATACTATTCAAATCAAAACTTGCTCACACACTGAAACAACATGTTCGGGGAACTTCGTCTTAAAGCGTACGTTCATTTTCAAGAAATCATACTTGAATTATCTTTCAATTCTAATAGAATTTTCTCGTATATCTAAAGAAAAATAAGTACGTAACAATCACTGCCATCAATAAAAAGTAAAATAAATGAAATTTTACTAACCAAAATCTATATACAGACGTGATTGTCCTGTATTTAAATTCAAACATTTTTGTTGTTATAAGCGAAGTAGAGTGCTGAGAGAACGAGTTCCAGATGACTACTGTTTGCAAAATGGCATGAACTAGACCAAGATTTTTAACCCAAAGGGTATTAGACTACAAAGGCTATTAATTTCGTTTTGGCATTTTAGGCTAATTCACTTTTTAAACTGTTGCCACCAAATATTATCGCCATGTACTATATTTAAAGAAACTAGATAATGGAGAATCTGCCTGAATGCATGGCCTTTTTTTCACATTATGAAAAACCAACTGTACTTAGAGCCATCCAAATTTGAATTACGTAGTTCTTCAACCGAATATGGATACCTGGAAGCCCGAGTTTGGAATTTTAAAAGGTTTTATCCGTTTTTGAAATTATTTGTTTCATAAAACTTTAACGAATTTTTGATTAAAATAATCAAAGATTTTAAAGCGAGCAATGGCAACACTGTACAAAAAAAAAACCCTTTTACCTCCAGTGCGCGAGACTGTGTATCAGAAATTCTAAGGATATGTAGTTTTGCGTTTTTAAATATTTTGTGATATTACTGTTGAACTGAATTTATGTGGTTTAAGTGCGAAGAGCATGATGTTTAAAAAATAATGGTAAAACATAAAACGTTAAAAAAACGCCCTCTTGGGCGTAATATAAAATCTGAAAGCTTTCAATTTTTTTTCAGTTCCTTTGTTTATTTATTTTATTTTACAAATGCCAAACATTAGCCCTTAAGCCATTAGTGCACGTGCTTTCCAGTACGTTTTAACAATGTCTGATACCGAGAAAGTGCAATACATGTGGGGGTGACTTCTTATCAATAAATAGAGATCACTCCCACTGTTCAAAGTATCAGATTTTATTCCTGGTTCACAGAAGAAAAGATAAACGGGATGAGTATGTACAGGTGGATTAAATATGTTTAGAAGAGGTATCACAGCACAACAGCTGACCACCTACGTGCGGTCACTTTCCATAAGTCCAGATCCGGTCGCCTACGCGCGATTGGTAAACGTCTAGTTGTAGCTCCTTCGCGAGCCTTCCGTTAGACCGCTTCTGTCGGACTTCTCGAACCAAGTGGACATGTGTTTACCTGGAGAGTTCCTACTGTAGATGTAGATAGCGACGTCTCGTGCTTCGTTGAGGCACGATTCCCGCATACAATTATTTAAATGTTCAAAAGTCTTAGTCTGATTGGAGCCACACGAAACACAGTTTGAGGAATCAAGCAGTTCATCCAATTAAGATCCCATTTGGAATTCCTACATTTTAACTCCTCCAGCTTTTCATTATAACACAAAAAACCTTATAGAAGTAATAAAACAATGAACATATTTTTAAACAAAATTAACATCTCAAAAGGAGAAGAAATGCAAGATTGAGAAAGGAAAAGTCATAAAATTACTCACCTGCCATTATCATAGTTTCATTAAATTCTGCCCTCAAAATCTTTAAGACTGTTTTCACACCATGTGAACCCTTTTAAAAATTATATAAAAGTGAATATGTTAATTGTTTTTATTAAAAATATATTCAAAAGATCATTTTCACTTATATAACATATGTTGGAACAGTGATAATATAAATATTTCATTTCATGTGGCAAAAATATTATGGTATTTACATTTGACATCTAAATAAACAAAAATAAATCAAATATTATTTGTGTATAAATTCAGAAAAATATTATGTGAGGGCAAACCGCAATGGTGCATAAATTATAGTAATAAATCAGAATAAAATTGTCAAAATTTGTGAAAAATAAACAGCATGTCCTAAGTAAGCATCTACTGAAACTTAAGTGATGAAACTCTGTAAGTATTTTTTTTTCTTTTTGTGCTTTAGATTATTCTCCTGAATTTCCGCGTTCAGTACCTATAACATCACTTTCGAAGCTTCATTGATAAAGTATTTTGAATTGTTGTTTTTTTTCGAATTTTCCTGCTTACTTTGTGTAAGTATACTTCTTTTATAATTCATTTCAGACATGATGAATGGTGTATCCTTGTATTTGACAACTCTTCGAACATTATCGCATTTTTCAATACAGTGGGTACGGAAATTAAATTTTGTTCTCATTTTCATATCACTTCGTATATGTGTGTGTGTGTATATATATATCAATCAAAATTTATAGACCTCTCCTGCGAACCATTTACGCAACTAAGGCATTTGTTCCCTTCTGAAAAACCCCTCCCCCATGTTAGGCAGGGAGCGGTCATCAGCATGATCCTGACACTACTGAACTTGAATTTAGTTCTATGTAGGATCTTTAAAACTACTCATTTTGTCTGGAAAGCCGGGCCCCAATCGACTCATAGCCACAGACCTGAATATATCCACAAAAAACTCCCACCGACAAGCCTGGCCCGACGGGACACCACTCCCTGGTCTCCGTTTTTGGTGGAAGCGTGACCTGAACACGTGACAGTTTGACTGCTCGTCTAAATGCTCCCGCCAGTATACGCGGGCAGCGCGTCCCATCAGGGCATTGCCTAGGAAACTCGGTGCCCTGTCCACACCAAGCTACAGGACCATCTGGTCTACGTCTTATGCCAGCCACCTCACCGGGCCGATGCGCCTATACGGAAAGTATCTCCCAAGTGGAACCACGAAGCTCAATGATTATATAACCCCGTGGCCGAAACTGCCTAAGTACAGATCCTAGCCAGTAGCTTCACAGAGCTTTTTGCGTCGACCCCGGGGGGATAGGTATATATATATATATATATGTATATATAAATGAATAAATGCAAGATAAAACAATTAAAATCATATTCCAGCTACGCACTGATAGCAGTAAAAAGTGTTGCTCATAATGCAAAATAAATAAAACTAAAAATTGTTTTAAAATTCATCCCATATTTAATTCGGAGTAAACTATACGCGAAAACCAAAAACAAAAGCGTTCTTTCATTTTCGTTTTGGTTTTGGCACTTTTTGCTACCTTATTTGTTACAGTTTGCCGCTGCGCTTCTGTTATTTGATTTTTGCATGTGGTTTATCCAGAACTGAATATTGGATGAATTATTTTAAATCTATTTTTTATTTTATTTCATTTTTGCGTTATATACATATATATTACACTGCTGGTCCCCGTAAATGCAACCCCCTGAAGGAAGCATGCAAATAACAGGAAATTTACAACATGCACTAGCGTAGGGGAGATATGCAAATGATTAGAATTTCAGAGCAGACGCACATCACGCGCGCCTGTGGCGTCACTTCAAAGCACTATTTAAGGCTTAGAGTTTTCGACCATTTCATATTCGGCAATTTTGTTTTTCTTGTGTTTTTTTTCAAAAAAAAAACGATCAATTTAGCCTCGTAGTAAACAGCGATCATCGTTGATCAAGTATCCGAGTTCGACAGAGGAAGGCTAGTGGCCTACCGAGAGTATGGATTATCTTTCAGGGAAATCGGTAGTCGTGTTGGACGAGACCAAACAACTGTAATGCGGATATGTGACCGTTGGATGCAGCAGTGTACGACGGACAGACGTGTTCGATCGCATCCAGGTCAGTGCACCACTTCACGTGATGACAGGAACATTGTGTGCATGGCAGTGGCGAATCGCTCAGCCACATCACGAACCATAGCACAGCACATTCAGTCTATAACGCATCATCCAGTGTCTGCGCGTAACATTCGACGCCGTTTACAGCAGAGTGATCTGTCTGCAAGTCGTCCATTGCTTCGTCTACTCTTGATGCAGAACCACAGACATCTCCGCCGCCAATGGTGCGAAGAAAGAAAGATGCGGACGGCAGAATGGAATGAAATTGTCTTTACTGACGAGGCACGTATCCGTCTGCAGGTCGGATTCGAGTCTGGAGACACCGTGGAGGGAGGAAGGTGAACAGATGCTTTATGCACCTCCACTCTGGTCCTGCACCGGGTATTATGGTATGGGGCGGTAATGGATATCACCCTCGCACTCCTCTAGTACGCATTGCCGGTGCTTTAAACAGCCAGCGCTACATCACCGAGGTGTTGGAGGCAGTTGTCATTCCTTACCTTCAGCGCTTGCCCACAGCCATATTTCAAGAGGATAATGCGCGACCACACGTGACACACATTGTACAAGTGTTCTTCGTCAATCGCCAGATTGAATTGCTTCCCTTGCGATACTGTTATTCTTATTGTTTGCGGATGTGTTGATAAATATTTAGTAATCGAAATTTCAAATGTAATTAAAATATTTTTAGTCCAAAGGTACAATTCGCCCAGAAGGACCATTAATTTCGTTTTGGCATTTTTCGTGGATTCACTATAAGCGTTGTTTCACTTTTCAAATTGTTGCCACCAAATATTATCGCCCTGTATTATATTTAAAGAAATTAAGTTATGAAGAATCTGCGTAATTGTATGTATGTTTCTTGCACTGTGATAAAACATCGGTAACTAGAGCCATCAGATTTTGAAAATGCAAGTTTTTAACCCGAATATGAGCATCTGGAAGCCGAAATTTGAAATTTGGAATTTTTTTTTATTATTGGTTTCATATTTTGTAAAACTTTAAAGAATTTTTTATTAACATACTCAGGGATTTCAAAGCGAGCAATGGCAACGTTGCACAGAAAAAAATGTTTATCTCCAGCGCATGAGACTGTGTATTGGAAATTCTAAAGATATTTTAATTTTAGAATTATTTTACGGTATTGCTCTTGAACTAAATTTTATGGTTTAAGTGCGAAGAACATGATATTTAATAAATAAATGTAGCACAGAAAATGCTATAAAAACGCCCATTTGGACGTAATTTAAAATCTGAAACCTTTCAGATTCTTTTATTTATTTATTAGTCCAAAGGGGCTTGGTCCCTGAGGGACAATTGTTTTCGTTTTGCGATTTTGCGTCGAATCACTCTGAATGTCCGTTTCACTTTTCAAATTGTTGCCAACAAATATTATCACTCTATATTATATTTGAAGACATTAAATAATGAAGAATCTGCATAAATGTATGTATGTTTCTCGCATTGTGATAAAACAACGGTCAACTAGAGTCATCAAATTTTGAATGACGTAATCCTACTGTGAATATGGGCATCTGGAAGACCAAATTTGATATTTGGGATTTATTATTTGAAATTTGGTTTTATTTTCGATTTCATATGTCTCAGATGTTAATGATATAGGGCTCAGCGGGAAACTGGAATCAAAGCTTACCTAGTGAAAAATTTCGTATATGAGTACGTCTTCAGCTGGAAGCTGCATTCTGGTACGCAATTAATTGATTTTATATGATTCACGGTTTTAAAATATGTCAAAATTTAAGTCACTCTATTTATTCAATTTTGAATTGAATTGTTATTGATTTTTTTTTTAATTTTTACCGTCAGATTTTGGAGATATTAATAACAAATACATGAAAGCATGAAGATGTCTACCATGAAAGATGTTATCGAGAATATCGATAATGTTAAAAGAACCGTGCTGTTTCCAAGGTTACTATGCAATTTCGCTGCCAAATTTAACAACACAGAGCGGCGAAGTATGAAGCGAAAATTTTATTAAAATGCCCCCCTTAGGGTCACATGTTACAAACTTATTCATCATTCAACTTAAATACGGTACCACAGATAATTATGCCAGGAGTTACTTCCATCACGCTTGCTTTGAAGAAGTGAGAGAGATGTTAAATGTTGTATAGGAGTATTTGTCTCATATTTTCAAAGTTTGTTCGTGTAATCATTTATTCTTGTTTGATGACGATAATTCCTTCTTCAAGTATGTATTCTCATTCGACACCATTTTACAAAGTGTTTTAATTTTAATGGTATAAAATAAAATTTTAAAAAAATGAAAGCTTTCAAATTTTACATTACGCCCAAAGGGTCGTTTTTTAGCCCAAAGTACGTTAGCCTAGAAGGGCTATTAAATTCGTTTTGCCATTTTGCGTTGGTTCACTATAAATGTCGGTTCACATTTCAAATTGTTGCCACTAAATGTTAGAGCCCTGTGCTACACTTAAGGTGTGTTGGAAGCCAAAAATCTTCAAAAAATATTGATCTGGGATTTTTGCATTTTCAAATTCTCTAAACTTTTAGCTTTCTTAAACTACTATACTTTAATCTCTGTGAAAATTAGAACTTTAAAAAATCTAGTTTTATTTTATCGTCTAATGCTTTGATAAATGAGGAATTTTGCATAAAAACGCGTTTTTCTCCAAACGTGATTGTTTTATACTCGATGTACCTTTTCTCAGGAACTACTGCTCCCAGGTACCTAAACTTTTTATGGCTTATTTATTATATTTTCTAATATTTACTGAAATGAGCTTTTTGCCATAAATTAAGATAAAAAAATTTCACAAATTTTTTTGCGTGAGAAAAGTGCTAAGTTTTACTATGCCTAATAAAATAGTCTATAAATTAGTCTAAAATTCAAAATGTTTCAAAAGCTCATTTCAGTATAATCAGATAGGTGTACGTTAATTACACAAAAAATTTGAAGAGTATATCTACAACTGATTTTGAGCAAAGGTGCATCGAAAATGGCCAATTTAACATTGGCGGTATAGGGGGTTCCGACACCTCTTAAATTAAATAATGAGGAATCTTCATAAATATATGTATGTTTCTCGCATTGTGATAAAACAACGGTACCTAGAGCCATGCAGTTTTGAAAAACGTAACTCTTCACCGAATATGGGCAACTGGAAGCCCTAATTTGGAATTTGTTTTATTATCGATTTCATATTTTGTACCACTTTAACGAATTTTTGATTAAGACGCTCATCGATTTCAAAGCGTGATATGACAACACTGTACGAAGAAAAAAAAAACATTTTTATCTCCATCGCGCGAGACTATGCATCGGAAACTCTTAAGATATGTTCATTTTAAAATTATTTTCCAATATTGCTGCTGAATTGAATTTTATGGTTAAAATGCGAAGAATATGGTTTTTAATAAATAAAGGTAGAGCACGAAAGGTTAAAAAAGTCCCTTTGGGCATAATATAAAATGTGATAGCTTTTTGAACTTTTTTAATGTTTTGCGGGTTACATTTATTATTTAAATATCATGTCTTCGCACTTAACTCATAAAATTCAATCCAACAGCAATATCGCAAAATAATTAAAAGACCATATCTTTCGAACTTCCAATACACAGCCTCGCGAGCTGAAGATAAAGATGTCTTTTTTTTTTTTTTCGTACGGTGTTGCCATTACTCCCTTTGAAATCGTCAAGTTTCTTAATCAAAAACTAATAATTGCTTTATAAAATATGAATTAGATAATAAAACAAATTCAAAATTCAAAATTTGGGCTGCCCATTTTAGGGTGGATACGTACGTTAAAAATTTGGTGGCTGTAGGTACCGTTATTTTATTACAATACGAGAAACATACATACATTTATGCATATTCTTCCTTATTTAACTTGTTTAAATATAATACAGGGATGAAATATATAGTGGCAACAGTTTGAAAAGTGAATGGACGCAAAATGCAAAAACGAAATTAATAGCCCTTCTGCTCTGACGCCCTTTGGGTTAAAAAATTAAATAAAAGATATCGAAACCTTGAATGTGCAGTGATGTAAAATCAGTAAAGATCACACTGAAAGAACTTAATTGAAATTAAATGGTTCCTTTTTCTGATCAGAAATGATTCCATACCTTTACCCAAGAACACCTCGTTCCCTTTCCTTCTTGCCATTCAGTTTGCTTTTGCACTATGCACTTCTCAAATTTCTAATATCTGCATCATATGGCAACTTTAACATTCACCTGCATATAATTTAGTTTTAAATTATAGTATTATGTTTTTACTAATCTTGCAGCTTCTTTTATGTGCCTATGTATATATGTGTTCCTATGTCATACAAGCTACATGAACTACTGCTTGCATTACTTTGCAAATATTATATGTCATCCTTTTCGTCATATCATACAATAGTGTAAAACTGCTCTACGTATACGTGTTTCATGAGAACATATATGATTTATGCGTTTTTAAGTGTTTTATGTATAAGTGCTTGAATATTTACATTCCTTAATATTTATTTTACGCGTCTAAATGTTATTTATGCGTTTACATGAGATTCACATATTTATAAATATTGGTGCACATGTGCATAATTTATGTTCGAATGCCACGTTAGTATCTTCAAGTTATCCTCCCAAACACCAAATATAATTGAACTAGCAACATTTGTTTGGCAATGCAACGAAATAATATCTAAAATGAGCTTTTGATGAGGCGTCCTGTGGCTTTAAGAGACGTACCAGCTATACATCTAGTGGTGGGCACAGGAAAATACCTAAATGTCAGTGTTAGCCATTAGGTTTTTCTGTCCTCCCTCACAATGTCCCTGCCAGAAATGGTAATTTTAACCAAACTTTCGTCATTACAAACTTCCTTTGCATGAAATGATAAAATTTACTTGGTAGTTTATTTTTTTACCTGCGACTATATTTTAAATGCTTAAATAAGTTAATTATCAGCAAAATGGTGCTGTGCACAAAATTTAAATACTTTTTGTTTTATGAGTTAGTTAAGTAATCCTAGCAACTTTATAATGCGCTTGATTTCGAGATGTTTGAAAACAAATGTCCTTTCATTATTTTATGCGTGTTAATCGCTAGAACACGAAAATGATAATTTTTATCAATATCATATATAACGAAGTTACGATTAACGTAGTTTAGACCTAATGTTGAAACAGATTATATCTTTACAAGATAAATTTGTAAGTAGAGAAGTATTTTACATTCTATATGATTTATCATTCAAAGAAAAAACGTTTGTTAGATTTTTCTCTACTTAAAAACACACAAAAAATTACTTTATTAAATTTGTCGAAGGTTCTTATGATTTAATTTAAATTTGCTTACTTAATTTCAAAATCGCTGTGCAAGGTAAGTTTCTTTTACATAATTCTTTAGATTCGTATGTCTAAAGCCCGAACTGGAATGCATATTAACATCAATTTCGGTAATCTAAGTATCGCTGGATGTTCAATAACTTCCTTTGTGAAACATATTACAATTTTAATAAAATACAAATCGCCAGAAAATCTCATTCTAATGCATTTTTTGTTGGTTAAGCATTACTCAAAAATTGGAATTAATACATATGTATATGGCATATACTGGTTTGAAACAAGTGAAAATAAAAAATAAAAAAATTAATAATTCAAAAAGTATCGAGAGCAGCACGATGTAGCTTTCACAGAAAAATGTGGAATTTTTTATATTCTACTTCGAAAGGAATAGTGTTTTTCATTTACAATGATTGCTAATTCATGTAGCGGTGCAGCTTAGTTTGAAATACAGCTAGGATTACAAATGTTCGATTTGACTGCCGGTGTTCAGGAGAATGGCTGTCAAATGTGACATTGCGTCTCGCATATTCCATCGAAGATATTTCAACTGTAATTTCTGTCACATAACGGTGAGTAACATTATTCAGTATGGGCAACAATGTCAGCCGATTTTCCTATATATCTGACCTCAAGTAATAATGTAACTACTAAACTACACTCAGTGGCGTAACAGCTCTAGCGGGCCGTGGCCTGCAGTGCCCTTTTTCTGCTTTCTTGAACTTTTGGGCCCCGGAGCGCAAGGGCGGCAAGTAGTCAGCTTGTCGCAGGGCCCCTGGTGTTTAGTCTCCAAGCGAACTTAGTACTCACTTTATCGACCCATTTAAGGGATAAAAGGCTGAATCAACCTTGCCCATCCTAGGGATCGAACCCCGGACCTGTGGTGCAGCTGGGCAACGCGCTAGTCACTTCGCCGCCGACGGTCAAGAATATTACTACACTAACAATAACATGATTGGTTATTGGGGGGGGGGAATCTATGTTTTTCTGTACATTTCTGTGAAAGCCACGTCGTGCTGTTCTCGATAATTTTCGAATTTCGATTTCTTTTGGATGACCCTGTGTTTTCAAATTACTACAATTCATACTAACTCAGATAAAGAGAAATTCAAAAGTATTCCTTTAAAAGGGAGAAAATGCGGGTACATACCCATGCATGCCACTTACCGCGTATGCTAAACCCCATATTGTAGGCCTTCCGATGAACGCCATTTTTGCTCCCATAGCTAAAGCTTTAAAAACGTCATTTCCGCTACGAATTCCACCGTCGATGTAAACTTCTCTTCTTGGATAAATTTGATTCACTTCTTTGACAACATCGGGAAGAACATCAATCTGTAATAAAGATGTTCATGACTAAAACCATAGTTTACTTAAATTGAACTGAGAGCTGAGTATAAGTATAAAATAATGAAAAAGCGAAAGAGGTTTACAACGGTAACTTTAATCGCAACAATTCGAATACAGAATACGATCATGTGCTATGCGTAATATTAAAATTAAGTACAAATAAATTAAGATATCTCGGCTTAGGAACAATAGATGTTTTCCGCGTTTGCAAACAAATTAGGTAACATTCGATGTTTAGAATCTACTAGTACTTCAAATATATAAAATGTGTTTGTTCCTGTAGATTAAATATCATACTTTCTTTTCCCATTAAAATAAATGATAAAAATCATGTAAACCAAACTTCTAACTTCAATTTGCAATTGTCCCTTAACTCTCCATTTGTATTTTTATATTTCCTCTTTGAGCATGAAAAACAGTATTTGTTAATAGAAAATCTCTTTAAACTGTGTCATTTTATAGCCGTTATATGATTCTTACGTAAAGCTCTGTGTAGGATAACTTGATAAACATTCAGCCAATTACAATTTCAGATTGCTATTAAGTGCCTATTAATCTGTGCTGGCTTATTAAAATGTTTGTATTGATTAATAAAAAGAAGCGCTTCTACTTAACGCCCTTGTTCCGCTAAGAGCTTTTCTAAAACACATATCTCAATAAATAATTCTCTGAATATGTAAGTGTATACATTATAATGATTTTTATATTGATCCTGCTTAATAATTTCTACAAATCTTCATGTGCTATTTCGACACATGAAAATTATATTGATAAAAATCATTTACCGTCGCTGGAGCTGTGTCGACTTGCCTTCCACCGTGGTTGGATACTAAAATTGCTGAAGCTCCAGCTAATACGGCCCTTTTCGCATCATCTCCTGAAAGCATACATGTGTGTATCATTACCCACTGTTAACCACTGTTATATATGTATAATATGTCAGATAAAAAGATATGAACCTGAAATTTCTCATTTTAATTTGGGTAATTCCCCCACTGTATTTTAAAAACAGAAATAACTTTTTTCTAAACTAAGCCACTGAAAAACTAACTTACATTATCTCATCCACATTTCGTAGACCTCTTGGCCAATCACTGTTCAAAACTTAAACGAAGACTAGCTTGTCTGGTTGGCTCATGTGTCCTCGCTTCGCTATATCGTGTATTGTTTAGAAATGTGATAAATGTATACAGAACTGTGGGATTCTTGTTGTAGCAACGATGATCAAGACAATATATGTCATAACGAAATATTTATGAAAGAATAAAGTTTTGTGTCTTCTGATCTATAAAATATTCCATTGATCACAAATTTCTTCTTTTACCGCAAAAATACGCCAGCACCATCCATAACCATCGGCCATGATTGCAGTCTTTTCTGTCCCCTCGTCCTCATTGCTAGCTCATTACATTATATAAAATGTACTAGCAGGATGTGAGTCGCTGCCACAAGCGCCATGAATAAAGTGCTTGCAAATCAAATATTCAAACGAGTAAAATTAAAAGTGAGTGCACATTTCAGCAAGCCCAATATATAAGATTTGGAATGCTTTGTTTGTTTTTTATTTGGAAGGATGACTGGCCAAGAGCTCTAAGCAGTGCAGATGACTAAATGTAGATTAGTGTTTCAGCGGCTCTGTTTAGAAAATGGTATTACTGTTTTTAGAACAGAGAGGAGAATTATTCAAATTCAAATGAGGATGTTTTGAGTTTCATATATTTTGGTCTTACAAACACACCCACACCTATATATAGTTCAAAATAAGACTCTGTCTCTAAAATAAGAGCCTCTTAACAATTTTAAGGTAAATTTAAAAAAATAAAAACGCTAGCGAGATTTTAATGACTGTGTTATGCTTAAAACTCATTTTTTATTAGAATAAAAGGCAAGCTGCCAAATTAAATATAATATTTTACTAAAGTGTAGACAGGAAAAAAATCAGAAAACTTAACATTGCTTGTAACCTATTTCATTTCAGACATATGAGTATTAAATCGTTCATCCGAACTTGGTTATCATTATTAACATTTCTTGTGCATTTTATATACACTGGCATCCAAACGCAATGTAAAGCAGCAAATTTCGAAAGCGTAGTGGAATTTGGGCACAAGAAAATCGCTGCGGATACAGATAGTATTACGAAAATTTTTAATGTTATAATCAATTGCAACTGACTGCCCGAACATATGTGAGTTAGGCAGTTGTTGAAGACACCAGGTTTCTGAAGGATTTGAGGAGGTTCACTTAAATGTTGATTTAACGTGGTAATAACTTTCGTATTATAATTTTTGATGCTATTAACGCTTCTGTAGCCAAAAGAATAGTGGTATCGGACGCATTAAAACAGGATAATCAAACATATCGCTTTTTTCTTTGACGTTCAGCAGTTTTCAAATGTGGAAACAATTCCAGAAAAGAATCGAGAGACATGTGCGTACTTAACCAAGTTTACCACCCCTTCTGAAGATTGGTATACTGTTATAATAGCCAGTAGAATCGTCGAGCGCTTTCCACAACTGTTACATCCATGGTTGCAGCGTCACGTAGTAAGTCCACTAATATTACACTCAGAAGGTTTCACAAGAAAAGATTGTACGCCCGAGTACTGAGTGTTTTTATTCTACTAAGTAATCAGTACAGATTATTACAAGATCAAATTAGTTTTGTCAGCATATCAGATAGACTGTCTGAAATTGGAGCAGCATGCTCTTCCCTAATGGGTTCAGATTTGCCGTGAAATAAGATGACAAGCGTATAGGAGTCTGGCGAGAACGCTTCAGATAGAATCTGGCCCAGAACACACTCAATCACAATGCATTCAGATGTGGCTGCATCATTGATTGGAATTTCAATGATGTATAGGACCCAGCTGCATATCTTAAAAGAAGGTTCTATAACTGTTGCGTAGCACGGTGAGTACGTCCTACACCCCATTATGAGGCTCTATTCCCCAGCAGTTGGTCTGGATTTCCTGCTTATGGAGGATAATGTCTGTACCCCGTTCATACCAACGTCGTTAATGAATACTTGAACGCCATGATGAAGTCATACACCTCATTTGGGAGGTTCTATGCTGCAACAGTCGATCCTGATTTTCTTCTTATAGAAGATAATGCCCATACCCATCGAACCAACATCGTTAATGATTACCTGGAGAGTTAACATTTTCTCTTATGCTTTGCCGCCGCATTTTCCTCTAACTTAAACCCATTGAAAATCTTTGCTGATCCCTCAGAGGTGCTACAACTGCACGTTCACCTCGTCCAACCTGTCTCAGGCAGTTGAAAACTGCCCTATTGGATGAATGACTGTTGCTAGCATCTGCAATTGTTCATTACTCCATTCAAATCACGAACAATTGCAGTTAATTTTAGTGAAGGTCAGAGTGGTCACACACCTTATTAGTGTGAGTTGTGTTTGTTTGATTTTAGCTTGTAAGTTGTTAAAAATCCAAATGTGACGTCATCATATAATTTGCGAAAATTAAATATTGCTTTCGTCTTTGGACTTCTCATTTTATTTAATCTATAAATAGATTCGCACAATTGCTACCTTGAAGTAATGAGAATTTGCGTGAGAAAAAGAAACAAAAAATCACTGTTTTACCGATAGATGGCGCTGTACTCATGACAATATGTTAGTTACACGCTAATCGTAATAATTTGCTAATTACGAGTATGTGTTACGAGTATGTGTGTAAGAACTACACATTAGTTTCCACAAATAGTTACAATAAAAGCAATTCAAGCAGTTCCCATCATTCTCCACCTGAGAAGCCCATCATGTCAGTGAAAGATCGGGTTGCGCTTGTGAAGCATTTTTAAAAAAAACGGTGATGGTGCATCAATTACCCTGAAGAAATTCTGGACATTAATAAGAGGCGATTGTGGTGCAGTGCCTCTTAAAAGTTTAGGAGAAATGATTCTTCAATACGAAGAGACTAGTTCCTTTGGTGTGACATCGGGCAAAGGGAGGAAAGCAGCTGCTTCGAAATTAGTGAAAGATGTGGCTATAGCATTGCAAGAACAGATATTAGGCTATGTGGGAATATGCAGTAAAACGGGAGTTGGGCGAACTTTACACATGACTGTTAGCGTGACTCGCAAAATTAATTTTCAACATGATTCGTAATAAATACAGGATGTTTCACGAAACATCCTGCAATACTATGCAGGCAGATGTAGGCCATTTCAACTAAGCTTCTGACATTATCTAAAACTGCAGAACGTGGGCAACAGATAATAAATTCCTATTGCATCAATTGCCTCTTCATTCTGAAAAAAACACTGTTTAATAAGAATTTACGGCATCATGTATCGTTGGCACTTTCTGTTTTGAGGAGAGAGATCCTGTGGATTTTGTTACCTGTATCTTCGACTGAAAAAGGTATGAATCACTTTTGAGGAACCAAATAATTACAGCACTTCAGCAGCGTGCATGTGCCAGTAGCAAATGTTTTATGCAAGATGGCTCTCCTTCACAATTTGTAAGAAAACTGAAGCAGCTGCTGAGTACATATTTGGAAAGCGACAGAATTAGCAGCAGTCATTTTCAACAAGTCTGGCCGCTGCGATCATCTGACCTTGATCCTTATGATTTCTGGCTTTGAGGTTCTTTGAGAAATGTTGTTAACAGTGATGCAACTGTGAGCTTAGTTAAAATGAAGACCGGATTGCGCAACTCATTCATAACATCAGTAATGATAGACTCCGACTTATCACGGAACACGCTACTTTGCGATTTCAATTCGCGGGAGAAAACTATAGAGAGCACACTAAACATTTTCTAGGCATATTAAGGGACAATTAAAAGTGAATCGCGGGTTTCTTTGTATACAATTAGTGCCCAGGAGACAGTTAAAAACCGAATTTTTGAATAAAATTTCGACCTGTATTTCTTATCAGAAAACTTTCCTTTGCTTCGCAAACACTGGTTTGCAAAAATAAAGGAAAGATCACAAAAGTAGCGATAATTCATTCAAAAATAAGCCAATCCGTATATAATTTGAATTTGCTGTCAAATACGAATTGCTGAGTAAAACCACTGTATGCAAATTAGTAGCATTGCAATCTGTATACGTCATCTGCGAGGAGCATCCTTCTTCAGAACAAGACTGTAAATTTCGCTGTGATACTAAGATACAAAATCTGGGGTAGCCAGTTTGTAACAAAGACCTCCAACCATCATTTGCTCGAAGAACTGTGATGAAAAGTATTTGGGAGACTAGAGATAGGACAAAGTCAGAGAGAAGTTGCCAGCTGGTTAATGTGAATCCTTCTGCGTTTTATAGACTTCGGTAACAATTTCTACCTTAGATTCGACATTCAGGAGATTCCGCCAAAGACGGGCAACCATTGCCACGAGACTTGAGGATCAATATTTGTTGTTATGCGTACGAAGGAATAGAACCTCAACTCAGACTGAAATCGAATCATCCCTTCCTGCATCCACCAGAAGATTAGTGTCAGCATCAACCGCGCGCCAAACGCTTCACGAAAGAGGTCTGTACGCGAGACGACTAGCTATTTGCATGCCGCTCACGTCACGTCAAAGAAATGGGAGTTTGAGCTGGGCACGTAAACACGTTCTGTGGACACCCGATCAATGGAGGGCTGCGGATGAGTCAAAGTTAGGCCCGCGAAGCTATAATAGGCGTTACATTATTTGGGGAGAACCTTGAATCCGTTATCAGAATTCAAACATCCGAGAAAGAGATACATAAGAAGGAGGCAGTGTCTGTGTTGGGGGTGGTACCTCTTTGTTTGAGCCCACAGACCCCCCATACCTTTCCATGTGGAACCATGAATGCTCAGGCCTTTGCAAGTGTCATCCTTGTTGCTTAAGTAGGCCTTTATACCGGAGAAATACCTGAAAATTTCCTGCTACAAGACGACAATGATAGACCGCACAAGGCTCGATTCGTGAAGGATTATCTTCAGCAGCAAACGATTCAACGCTTGGAGCAGTCATCTCGATCACCGAACCTGAATTCTAACTAGCATCTTCTAGATGCTTTAGGAAGATGTATAGATGCTTTCAGTTTTCCTCTTCAGACCCTTGTCATGCTTTGCAACTGCTTTGCAAAAGTAATGGCTCTTACTTCCTACGGAAGCGATAGAGTGTATATTTGACAATATCGCACATCTCTGTATCTGTTGCTTCTAAGGGAGATCAACTTCATGTTGAAAGTAATTTTCCCATACCAAATTGACGCATCTGGTTAGTTCATTTTATCCATGTTCTAATTTCTATAACACCATGATTGTCCGGTAATTTCATTTCCTGCTAGTTGTATCTTACTATGTGCTGTATACTGAGAGTCAGTTTCATTAAATTCTACATGAAACGTTTTGAATAATCGTCACTTTTGTAATTTTTCCTTAAATAATGATAACCAGTGTATATTTAGGTTAAATTTCAGGAAAATCTGACCAATGGCTCAATTTGCAATACACCTTTTAATGCGGAACGTTAATTATAATTAACACGCATGTTCGTAAAGTCTGCAAGCTTTAAAAATATATTTCCATACACTTGGATAGACAGAATATAATTTGTACCAAAGCTCCATAAAATTAAACTTTTTGCGTCCAAAACGCTTTTTATTTACTCAGAAAGTTTTCATAATTTTTTTCAATAACTTTTGTAAAGTTTACATTTCTTGAGTAAAATCGAATATTAAACTCTGTGGCGTTAAGCGACCTATCGCTAAGACTACACAGACTTGAAAAGGGTGTAAAAGACCCTATTTTTAAAACTAAATAACTTAAAG
>KK112777.1:86831-114135 GCA_000611955.2 Stegodyphus mimosarum
CATTCCTGGTGCTTACAACTCTGCCAGTTTTCATGACGAGGAATCTAAAAGCAGCATGTTATGCGTAAAGCTGAATTTAAATAAACTAGTAGCCAAAGACTATATAGAGCAACTCGAAGTTGGACCTCAGAACTATCGACAGCTATAATGCGAGGCCGAAGACAGGAACTCTTATTTAGAATAACAACCTTTGCAACATGATCTCAGGAGTCAGAACACATACTGAATCTCAGAGCTTCACTTAAATAAACGAGAACTAATTTGCATATTAGCTGGAAAACGGAAAGAGAGAAGTGAGAACACAGATTCAAAACATAAAATTACTGGTTATTTAAATTAAGGGAATCTTTCATGTTTATTTTTACAAAATTTTTTATACATTTTTCATTTCTAAACGAACACAGTACGTTATAGTAAGTGTTAAACGCAGCAGATATCATTACTGGTCATTTCTGGATAACTGGCTGATATAGATGCATAACAGAACTAACAGTTCAAATAGAAATCACCTGATTGATAGCAAGGTGTTTAATTCCCGCTGCTAATGGTTCTGCATGATTTATATAGAATCGTGACTACAGTATACCACCGAATAAAAATATATAGGATTTCTATAGATAACTTATGTTGAAATTGATGATTTGTTTAATTTACGTATATTGTAATTTTAAACGTATTAAGGCTGAATGAATAGCTTCTTTTAAGTAAACTTTTATGATATTTTCTATCATATCATAACGGAGCCACGTCTACTTTAGTGAACCTTCCGTTGTTAACGTACACGTTGTTTATTCTAGCTATGTGCCGCCCAACCAGTACAGTCGTTAGCGTCGCTGCCTGCCGTGCCGAAGGGCTTAGGTTCGAATCCCGGAGAAGGCATGGATGTTTGTAAATGTATAGTGTCGGTGCGGCACTTTAAATATGCGGCGAGCCGAAAGTCCTCTCGTGTGGATTGGTGGGAGAGGAGAGGGGTGAGAGACCCCTGGATGCTCCCCCGGGGTGCTCTAGTAGGCTCTGGCAATGATTATTCCATGTGGTAAGGACACGACAACAACATTCTAACTATGTCCAAGCCATCAGGTCAACTGTTCATGTCAGAGTTGTGTTAGAACGGCATGCCCAATTGCGGTGATACAGATACATAAGGTAAAGAACTTATAGGTAATGCAATTAATGTGTTCATAGCGCAAACCGTGAAATACCGTGAGCTATCTTGCTGAGTCCTTGATGACTAGTAAGAATTATATCTATGGTAATAATAGCTAACTACACAATAGAAAGGTAACCAAGATATTTTGCAGCCTAAATATGTAAACAGAAAACTGTAAGATAATATATACAAAATTCAATAAATTCGCAAATATAGTACATTTTATGAAGCAGTTTAATTTTTTAAACTAATATATTATATGAAGAAAACATGTAATCATTTCATTTACTAAATATATATTACATTTTACCGTAATGCGTTAAATTATAAGATGTTTCTCTCTAAAAGCGCAGGTATCAAATTAACATTTTCTATTCAAAGGAATTCATAAATAATGCATATTATTGAAATAAAGGTATAAAATAAATGTTTACCATCAAAAGAAGGGATCACTTTCCCTGCTTTCGCTTTCGATATTAAACACGCCATTTGAAATCGTTACCAGGCGTGTACTTTATTTTATTTGAATGCCATAAGCTATGAAATATTTCAATCCAATTCAAATATTTTATCAAATTCACGTTTTTATACAAAAAGCATTTAATATTCGATTACATTGTAACTGATTATTATAAAAATGGGAAAAATCTCTTTTCATGCTCTCCCTCACTGTATTAATGTATCGTTATAAAACAACTCTGTCCTTTTTGTTCAGCACGCATTTTAAACATAAACGAAATTGGAATTTTCTCTTTCGCGCAAAGAAGGTTATGAATGAGGAGAATGTTTATGAGAATTTATTGATTCTACTCAAATAAAAAAAAATTAAATTGAAAAATTAAAAATGCACTTACTTGTAAGGTATGCTTTTGTTTTTCTTTAAAATAAAATATTTTAAGCTTTCTGAACATTTAACATTGTATTATAAACAAAAAAAATGTTTTGAAATGATACGCTATATATCACCATTTGAAAGTAACTGAACTCTGTTTACTGTTAAACTGTTTCGTTTTGTTTTTAAACAACGGTATCTAGAGCCATCAAAGGTTGAATATTTAACGTTTCCACCAGAATATGGGTATCTGGAACGCGAAGAACATGGTATTACACAAAATGTTAAAAAAACGACCCTTTGGACATAATTTAAAATGCGAAACCTTTCAGGTTTTTTTTTGTTTTTATTTATTATTTTTATTTTGTTGTATTTCATTTCATTTTCTTATTGTACTTATTTATTTGATTTCATTTTTAAATTTTATTATGTTAATAAGCACCTTGCTCTGGACCGCGCGTTTAATGTGTCCCCGCTATCTTTTATCACGTGACACCCAGATATGGGATCCGCCCGTGATGTAAACGTGTTTGACTGACGTCATACATAATATTTTTATTTTTATTTACAACGATAATATTTTTTAAATGTTTTAATTGTAGCAACAGTGATTTTTTTTCGTTTATATGGATGGCATCCTTATGTAGCTTTGAATTTTGCAGGCACTGGATTCAAAATTTATAAAAATGTTTCCAACATGAAAACATTCATCTTTTAGCACCTTTAAAAAGTCAATTTACTAAGAACTGTGAAATGTAATATTCTGTATGGTCCAGCAAACATTAAAATCATTCTGAAAAATAAAACTTTTGATCCCTGTAAAAGAAAATGTGACTTAGATATTTAATTTCAAAATTTCGGAATTTTAGCATTTTGGTTTACCTTGTGATGCTGGTTTAGGTACATATTAAAACAATTCGAGTACATTTAATGATATTGTTTTGTGAATTAACTAGTGTGCAATGCTCTTGAATTTATAGTTTTGTTACAATTTGCATGCCGAAAACATTTTCAACATATAATTTATAAATTTTAAAGCCTTAGAAATATGTTCTGAATATTTCCATGAATTTTTGTAGTGAGGAAATAGTTGTGAAAGTTCGGATTTATGAGAAAACGTTACCTGAAAGTACGCCTTTAGCAACGATAGGTAATCTTGTAATGCTTGTTAACCAAGTTATATCTTTGAAGGTTAGTGAAGCATCTAATGGTGGCATTTGACGTCTGTTAGGTAAATTTACGAACCTGAAATGGAATAACATTCATTTTGAGTGGTTGAATGTGACATAAATATGTCTCTGCATTAAAATTGCATAGAGAATATTTATCGAATATACGGAGAGGAAAAAATCGAGAGAACACAAATAGTTAAGCTACTAAACTCATTTAATTTTAAGATGCTTGACAAATTGCAGTTGTATTAAATAATTCAATATTCATGCTTTTCACAGTGCAAGATTAAATTTTCAGGCTTATTAAGATTGTTACGTTTTGCGTCGGAGACAACGTGCAAATATATCTACATTTAAATCTTCAAATTGTTATACAAATACATATGGTCTATATCCTAGTCATAAGTTTTTGTTTTAAATTTCGGACTTGAAATGTGTCTTTATTTCGATATTGCCGGATAACTGGATTACGGTTACGAGAGATTTTACTGTATTCTTTAAGTTTATTGGCGTACGAAAGATGTATGGATTTCAGATGCCTTTTTAATTTTAAAGCTTTCCTTTAGTCATTACTGCGAATCTAACAAAGAGGTCGTTCATTACCAGAACAGTGTTAAAAGTAAAGCCAAATTCATGAAATATCTTATCATTATTTTCTTTTTCGCGTTTCACATGAATGTATCTAATTACTAGATCTTGCTCAAAAAATTTTTAGGTAGATGGATTGCGTCTTTGAGGAGTCGGTAATGACGTATAGTTATCTGTGTCATTACCTTTATGATTGAACTATTTATGAACAAAAAATATTGTTACTGTAAAATTTAAATGAATAATATCACTTATACACATTATTCAAATAGAAACCAACCTTAGTCCAGTAAAACTGCGAAATATTGTAATGTTACTGAGATATTACACCGGTGCAGTTACAAAAGCGGAACCTCAGAATTTCATCATTTATCGTATAGTTATATACCCGCGGCACTCCACCTCAGTTTTTTGGAGAATATCACTCGAAGTCCGAGGGTCTCACACCTCTCTTTCTCTCTCACCAAACCACTCGAAGTTATTTTGGTTCCCAGTATTTTAATTGACGTTATGCCGTACAGATACTATTCATCTGAAAACATCCACGCTTTCACAGGAATTCAAACCCGGACTATTGGTATGACAGTCCAGCATCGCTAATGTACACACTTGCAGCGATGAAACAGAAACAACTGACTATACTCGAAAAGCGTTATTACTCCACTTATTGTAGCTACTCCGAACTTATTCTTGCCACATCCGTGTGACTCCGGACGTTACGTGCTGTGCGTATTCGGGATATTTTGATTCTGAAAGAACATAGATGCCGAAATTGCAATGCGAATCTATTATATTGGTCTGATTTATCTAACGTAGTATGTAAAAATAATGTAGTAATAAGTTATTAGTATGTAAATATAGTATTAATTACTATGTGGTATTAATTAGTGTGCAAGTATAGTATTAATTAATATGTATAGTATTAATTAGTATATAAATTTATTAATAGATAAGTGCAATTTACTGTTTCACCAGACAAAATTGCGCTGCACCTGAAATGTATTTTTACGAAACGCTGTGGTAGAACCGTCTTAATAGGAAGAGTACCAAAGTTAGATTGTAGGGTTTCCCTTATTTTCATAACGAATTTATGATAAGTTTGATACCTTTTCTGAACTTCTCAATTTCACCTAGCATTTTCTCGCCAGGAAGTAAATTTAAAGTTAAGTGAAGCAAATATTTAAACGGATGAATCTCTGAGTTTATTCAGAGCGTGTGTTCGCTAGCCAGAGCACGTTTCGTTGCTATTTCGCTGTTACGCTAGTAAGCCTCTTGGCCATTTCGGATTATCGTCACGCCTGTTAGGTTTTTGTGAGTCAACCTGTTAGGTGTAATGTAACGTCCTAATCAGCACTATTTTATTTTAAATTCGACTTGAATTATATTCTACATTTAAGTTTCCCACCGCAAGATGACGGTGTTTTTATAACGCACGCGGATTCTGCCTTTTCTGTTAAACTTTGAATAAATAAAGGCTTACTCTTCATCCTTCTTCTGCGCTGGTAATTCATTTAAGCCTGTGTGAGAATTCGCCAGGTTCATCGTAGGATTTATTTTTAGTTCATGTGGAAGAGCAGAGCCAGATCTTACAAGGTATAAAACAAACAAAATGGCTGAGGCATGACAGAAATCTATTTCTCGCAAAACTCGAGGTTCTTTCAAATTACTGTACAACTCCAAATCAAATGTTGTTTCAAATCCTGCATGACCTGCATAGTCCTACATCATTTCACCTCGTATATTTTCTTCTACGCGTATTAACGGCAATGCTTTTTAACAGCTAAATTCAATAATTACAGTTCCAAAAAATGTGACTTGACTATTCCATGAATCTTTTCAACATAGAAGCATAAACGTAATTTTTAATATATTTCAGTATTCTAGCTGCAACTCGCTTGGTATAGAGATGAGATGGGACGTATACAATTCAGTGTACGTTCGAATGCAAGATAAGGTTTAAATGTATGTGATAGTCGTATCTAAATGGAGTAAGGTAAGTGAAATAAGCCAATCAGGCATTTTTCTCTACTATTCATGCCGAAGAAAGGAGAAATTAGTGATCTTTGTTACTGTAATGTTACTGCAGGTTCTCGGTACAAATTAGAATTATGTTTTAAAGTTGAACGTCCTGAGTTTTACTTATTAACAACAATTATTACTTCTTGACTTTTACTCAGGCAAATTTATCTTCAACATGCTCGGATCTTATGGAGTTGGCTTTGTGTTATAACCTCACATGCGCACTTTTTATTTCCTTGTACAAAGCAAAGGAAGTATTGTAATCAAGAAAAATTCCTGGGACTATATTTCAAAGAAAATATCCATTTTGACCGCTATCGAATCCAATTTACTGATGTTTTTGCCTGACGTCTGTACATAAGGACATAATAAAGGATTATTTTTCGCCAAAAGACTTAAAAACCTGATTTAAAATTTAGTCAGAACAGATTTTTTCATGTAGGTGTGTATGTATCTCCCATTTCTCAAAAACGAGTAGTCTCAGAACGTTGAAAATTTGTCTATAGGACTGCTATAATATGCAGTTGTGCACCTTCCTTTTTGGTTACAATCGGTCGCACTAAAGGTATATAACCTGTTACTCGGCTCCGTGAGCTCAGTATATGTTGGTAAATTGTGCATTTTTTGTTTTAAAAGTGATTGAATTATATTGTTTTTATCTTTCGGTTAATGCTTTTCTTCCTTTAGTTAACCTGCATGTTATAGTTGAGTTGTAGAGTTATGAAGAATTTAAAAGTTGTTTAGGTGCGGCTAAGCCTATTTTTTTACATGGCAGCCATATTTGTTTACATTTGAAACTTAGCAGAATAGTGGATTTGTTGCCAATGTGGAGGAACTAAGTTATGCAACAACAAATTAACGTCTTCTTTCACTATTGCGAATTAAATCATGCTTAATTCATTGTAGAATTATCATTTAAGTTATTAAATTATCCCATATATTGACTCAGCATAGAATCCCAACAAATTAAATCAGTTTTTACGCCTTCAGTGACTTTTTGCTAAGTGAGAACAAAAACAAACTTTCAGTTTTGTGCACCGAAAAATATGCCTTTTTGCCCGCTGGCCGATTGCTTGTTTTTGCGTAGAAAATGTAATTTTAATTGTAAAAATTGTTTTTTTTTATTTTTTTAACTGTATTTGGTGTTTTATGTTTTTCTACAACTTTCAAATTTTAATATAGATATTTTCAGCTTTTATGTATTTTTGCCTTGCGAGAAGTGAGAACTGAATTATTTGAATGAGAAATATATCTCTGATGAAATTCGTGGAAATAAGTTTAAATGAAATCCAGGAAAAAAGTGCGTATCATTTAATATTTCGTACAAGGAAGTCATGCGGTACGCACATTCGATTTTTTCTTTAGGTACTCAAATTATTATGCACTCAAATGTTCAAGATTTAGTGATATCTGGAATGGAATTTGGCAAATAGAAATATATGTTTAATGATGGCTTTAATGGAGGTTTATTAAGGAGTTTTTATTGATTCTTACATTTTCAAACATATTCCTCATATTGGATTCGAAAGTTTCTAATGCATATTTTCAGGTATTTTTACTATTATCGAAATGTAAAAATTTCACAATATTCTGAGTGAATTATTTAATGACAAACATCGGTATATTTTAATATTAGGTATTAAAAAAATATTAATTTATTGTTATTAAAATCTGAGATTCCTTTATATTAATGTAACCTCCACCAGAGAAAAAATTATTTATGTTTAATGAAATAAAGTAATAAAATTCAATTTATTTGCTTCTTTGACATTATTGCATTTAGACTTAATGTCTTCCCTTATAACTTTTGCTAATCACTGCTCATTGTTCTCAACACACGTCCTTTGGAAAATAGCCAGATTGTACGTCTAGGCGAAGACATATCCTACATTGTAATGTAGTTTCGGATATTAGTATGTTTTTCTTTCCTTTTGTCATTTTGGCAGGAAATCGTTAGGCATTTATTGTTTTCAAGTTAAAGTAAAAATGAAATTCCAGCAACGGAATATGAATTCCATTCCACTCTAACAGATTCCTCTCATGTAATAGGTGGTATTTTTAGTCATTAAGAAGACAAATAGTATGATCATTTGAGTAATTTAGATTAATGGATGAAAAACATTGTTATGAAAAATATCATGGATTCAAAGGCGTATCCTGAATTTTCATAAAGAGAATGCTGTCGGAAAGCAAATTTTATAAAAATTATGTTAATGAATGAAAGTTACATGTATTCGAAAGATCATTATACTACTTGCATGTTAATATATTGTAAAAATTTAAATTTCACCAGGTTTATGGCCTGAAACGGAAATTTATTTCAGATAAGGTTTGCAAAAACTTTATGGCCTAGTTCACAAATTCATTTTTATTATCTTGATATTCTCTTTCATTCAATGACACATTAGTTCAGAAATGCATCTTGATTATATTGATATTCTCTTTCATTCAATGATACATTCAATGTTCATTTCAAAATTGTAATGGAAAGACTTAAGAAATAACTTTCAAATTGTGATCTCAGAGTTTCAAAATGGGAACATAGCCATCACATATTTTATTTTTTTCCATTGATAATAAAATGTTCTTCTAAAAAGGAATTTAAAGTTGGAAATGTTGAAGAATGTATTGGTTTTACACAACTAACCCACAAATGAAATTTCCTCTCAAGCCTCTTTATTTTCTCACAGACAGTGAGAACAGTCAAAGAATTATCTAATGGACAAATATTCAGTTCCTTTACTCATGGGGAAAAGATAAACATGTCAATTGACTTAGCCACGTGTCATCAGCAGAAAATGTAAAATCTTCGTTAATTTCGTTTAAATATAATACAAGTTTTTCTGTCTTAATCGAAAGAGGATTGTGAGTATCATACTAGCTACATACATATCATCAAGTATCTACATACATGCATATCACATCCACATACATACATATCACATCTACATACATACATATCATACAAGCTAACATAGAGATACCTCAGTACTCTGAATATACTGAACACTGAAATAGCAACTAAGAAGTGCTTTGGGAGCAGATGTTGTCTCTGGCCTTATATAGTTTTCATCCGGCCTCGGAAAACTGTGTAGTATTTCTAAAAAATATTGGAAGACATATGAGGCTGGGTACTATTATAGTTTCATATGAAATCAATTACAATACCTGTTACGGTGATACAGGGTAACTTTCCAACAGGATCAAAATGTCGCCAAGTAAGTTTAAGAATAAATATTTTGCAAGAATTATCTGAGGCGCCAATTTCAAGCCATCTCGGAATAGGAAAAGCAGAGGGTAAGAGAAGCTGTTCAAGTTACACAAATTTCAACTCAATATATCAAGTTCTATAATATTTGTTAGTTAGTTAACGATTTAATTACAGTTCGGCGTGGTATTAAATAGTATAAAAGCTAATTCCACTAATGAAATAATAGGAATGGATCTATTAGGTACCTACACTGTTGAGAAAAAATAAAAAAGAGATGTTTAAAAAAGAGATATTTGCTCGTAATCGCTGACCTTTTCTGAAAGTGGTTAGTATTAATTCACCTCAAAAGACGTACCGCTAAAATTGTTGCAGATCTATTTTTAAATAAATTTGTATTAAAGTATGGATATCCAGTTGAAATTATAACAGGCAACCGAAAATAATTCATTTGACGATTTTTTTTTGAATATGTGTACAGGTCCTGGCATAAAAATTTTTAAAATGATTCTTTATCTACCATTGCTAAATATTACTGAGTTGGTGAGTAGAAATATATTTAAAAGTATCCACACCTATGTAAAAAATTATCACAATCGTTGGGATGACTGTGTCATTGAAATCTCATTTGAGTTGAGGGCGGCTAAACATGGTGCTACTGGAAAGACACCGGCTGAATTATTTCTTGGGAGAAAAATAACAACGACTTTGATAAACCTTTTCTGCTCAAAAGATGTCTGCGGAATTTAAGATATCAGACATTCAGAAATTAGGAGATGAGGTAATTAAACATTCGGATACGGTACGAGCGAAATAATAGTTTTGTTATGAAAAGTTTCCTTGAAAGTGACAGCTAAAGGCTTGAAAATTATACATTCTATTTCTTGAGCACCAAAAAGAAAGGCTAGAAAGTTTTGCAACATGTTCAAAGGGCAATTTTCAATTGAGAGAATAGGAGTAATTAATTAACCCATTTTTAATTGAATGATATTTCTGAAATTTCAAAATGGTGAAAGTACAAAAGCTAACGTAGACTAGATCAAGAGCTACTGTGAGAAGACTTATATGTCTCTATTAAGAGATGTTTTGTGAGCATCACCTAGTGTGAGTAACGAAGTTCAACATCCGGAGTACCAGATCTGACAAAAAAATAATTAAAAGAGGCCGAAAATGCTGAAAACGAGAAGAAGAAAACCTAAGTTCGACGAGTTTTCAAAAGGCAAAGCTACGGAGAAAGGGAGCCGGGGTCCAAGAATAAAGGGAAGAAATTGACCCGAAAGGCAACCGAAAATATAAAGATCCCTCAGATGCGGTGACCAACCGAGTGAACAGTAATGACTGTTGAGAAGTATTGAGAAGTCAACGGACTGTAAGCTCATCTATGAGACACTTGCAAAGACTGTCAGTGCGACCAAGTCAGAATTTACGCGGGAAACAAGCGATTGATGATAAGCCAGGCCAACGGTCGAAGTTCAAGAGATGAGGTTTCCGTCAACATGTCAGTTAGCGGAGAAGCGGCTGGCTACACCAGAATTTCCGCTGAAAAATGATACCCGAAATTTTTAGCTATTACAATACTTCCTTAAGGAATCAAAAGGAGATAAACTTTTGTGTGTTATAAAATTTTGCCGGCAAGGTTTTCTTAACCTTTTAATGTCTCTACATAGTAATTTGCAAGTGTTCATTTGTTTATTTTTTATTTATTTTGTTCATTTCTTAGAAATACTTACCGGGACTTGATTACCGGGACGAAATTCACTCTGCTTTACATCCTAATCCTAAAAATTCTTACTCCTGTATCACAACGCTAGTAGCAGCTGTGAAGTCACTAAAACACAGTTTGAGGTACGTTGTGTGACCTCTATTCTAAGTGTAGTTAAAGTTAAGCTGCAGAATGTGTAATGTTTAAATGATTCTGATGAGACAGAGAAATTCGAAATCCTTAATGGCCACCGACGGTGTTCGTGATATATATTAAAACAGAGACTTAGAAAGAAGGAAAGAAGATAATGTTAAAATCAGGCAGAAAATGGCAACTCAAAATGGAAGGGGGAGAGGAGCTAATGATAATGACAGTGAAATGTTAGATGTTTTAGTCTGAATTAATGATACAATTAGATTATCAAAAATACTCCGTAAAAGTAAAATCAAGAGATCACAAAATTAATATGCATTAAATTGAAGGGGGAGTGCTTAATTAGTTCTCCAGTGTATCCCACAATACTCTAAAATCCTGCTGTTCATATTATATAGATGAAAAATTCAAGCAGTAAGTGGTAACAGCAATATAGGAACAGCATAGGGAATATTGTATTCATCTATTTCGATGTGTACTTGAATTTAATATAATTAATTAATTTAATATTTAACCAATAAGAATGTGTGCAATTTTTTTTCTTTTAACGAAATTGTATATATTTTTTACATTTTTAATGAATTTCGTTTCCTTCGTTTGTTCTAGACCAAACTAAATTCGAAGTTTTTTTTCATTCATCAGTCGGATATATTTGAAACTTTTCCACATGTACATCTGTAATGACAATACAATATCTCACGGGTCATCTGAAGAGCGAATGAAAATACTTTTAATGATGGGTTTTTCACACAAATGGTTATTTATTGTTATAAACCATTTCTCCCGCCTTTTTAAAATGCCTTCGTGGTGTGGTGGTCAGCACTCTACGGTCGTATTCGAAAGGAGAGTGGTTCGAGTCCTGGCGAAGACACTGCTCATTTTTCATGTCTCCTGCTTCTATATTCAAAAAATACCTAATGTCTCTACAGTGGCGCCCGAACTAAAAGAGGTGGTGGATGATGATTCTGTCTCCTATTCCCCACTCGCCCTTTAAAAAGGGAGCATAAAAAGTACTTCTTAGCATGTTTTCGTGGCGTAGCAGTCAGCACTCTCGGCGCGTATTCGAGAGTTTCGAGTTCAGGGGAGAGCATTGCTCATTTTTCCCATTTCCATCTTCTAAATAATCTAATGTCTCTATAATGTTTAGACATTTATTTTAGAAATATTGATCTTCGCAATACAGGATAGATCAGAAACTAGTCATCCGAATGCAAGTGTTTTAGAATTTCTAACACGGTTCCCTGAATATGGCCCATGAAAAAATGAAACAGTGAAGAGATTTTTAAATATAAACTATCAATGAATTTTTTTTGAATCAAAAGTTGTATTCCTATATTGTTTAGCAAGCCTATGATTTTAGTGTATTTTAATGGATTTACTATTTCGTTTTTTATCAGATTATTTTTTTTTATTTCTTCACTCAGCAAGCCTATGATTTGTTTTTCTTTTTTTTATATAGCAAGGCTGGGGTTTTCATCAGTATCCAAATTTTAAATTCAGCAGTTATTAAAATGAACTGAATGCTATCTTCCACCAGGTTAGAAATTAAAATTTTACCAGTTTTACTTGCAGTGATTTCAATTCCTCATTGACATTCTTAGCAGTATAATATAAAGAAAATATATAGGAAGCTTTGGAATGACACGATTTTAATTAAATGCTCTAAAACAGATTTTTTTCCCTTGATCACATGTGACGAAATGTTTGATAACATGTGACAAAAAACAAAATCCTAGGATTTTCATATACGGATTACATTGAAAATTAGAGGAGTTCCAAGGACAGATACAAGTGTAAGCCTCTAAATTACACTCAAGTATATAAATAAGGTTATTTTCAATTCTTCTTAATTTCTTAAATAATAACATTCGCATTGTTAGCAATACACAATTTTATTTTTATCTGCATATGATTAATAATATTATGGAAGTTAAAAATCTTTTTTATATTTAACATTTCTCTTAATAATAATAATATACTTTAAAAGAACTGTGTTTTTTATTTATTGCCAATCTAACTGAAATCTGTGATTCTTAGAATATTATTTTTGTTGTTCATTTCATATACGAATAGGAATTTCTTATCATATGAACTTAATAAAATAATAATTACAACAAAGCGTACAATTATATTTTTTGCATTTATCCTAAGGATCATGTTTTATGGGCTCAGTAAAAATGGGCATAGATATTGTAGAACTCCTGTGCTCTTCAAGTCAGTTCTAATTATCAGACATTTGGTGAAAACCTCATCATGCCTACAGCGTACTGTTGTGAGCCTAACAGTTAAGATGTTTGGTTAGTTAGATTGAAACAAGTCACGCAAACGCTGTAGGTGAAGGAGGGTTGATGTTGCATGGACTAGCTCTTTTCAACAGAAACTGGCTTGCATTCACCTTACGCATGCGGAAAACCACGAAAACGCTTTCACAGCCAGCCCATTTCCCATACAGGAACCCGGTTCGAACTACCAGTATTTAACTGCCTAACCCGCCCTCCATTCATGGTCCCTAGTAGTGAGAAAATTGAGATGGAAATGGTAAGTTTTGAAGGCAATTTACATTGTATGGCTTTACATGATCTTCAAAAGCTGTAAGGATGTTATGCTTTATTATTCTTTGTTTTATACTTTTCCGTGAAATGATATAAAATAATTGTTAAAAGCTTTATCTCTTTTACTTGCGCTCTAAGTGCATCAATTTTACGCCTAATCTGTAGTCCCGGAGGATTCTTTATTATTTTTCAAATGGCAAGATACCTACATTTTAATATATTTTTCAAAAGTGGCTGAATCCCCGTTGCTCGTTTAGGTGTCTCATCACCGATAATGCTGCGCAGGGTTCACCACAGGATAGCGGAATTACGGTTGCGTGAAATGGGAAGCTTCTTCCTAGTTTTGGCCCCAGGAAAAGAATTCAAGGATCTTTCCCCCTTTTCCCACAGCATCAACTCCTGAAAAGGACGTTCGACTCGAAAATATTTCAGGTGCTCTTGTGCTGCAAACAGATTATACTGATACCAATAGTCATACCTCTTGTTGCATTCGAATCTGAGACCAAGAGAATGGCATGCCGGTTTCCCTATCACTTCCATGTCTGAGAAAATGCTTCCTTTTATTATAGAACATTCACTTATCGACTATGTGACTTCTGACCCTGTGTATCAGCTTAATTTTTTGCAGTTTAATATTATGCTCTCTCACATATTTTTCTTGAGATATGTTTCTTATAGCAAAATGGTTCCATTCTTGATAATACCTTCGGCGGCAGGTACACATTTTTAAAATCTAAAATATTATGAGCTTTCTGGCTAATAGAACTCGACTTAACTATTCATTTTTGTTTTCCTATTCATAGGCTGATGAAATTTTTGTTTCATTTATTATATAACGTGTTGGCCGGTTCCCACATTTTTTAATGCGTGTGTGTATGTGTTTGTTGTAATAAGAAACCAGAACTAAAAAATGAAAAAACCCACTTAGATATAAATGAAAATACCCCTTGTAATTAAAGCTCAATATACATACAGAATGTAACTTCAGTTCCAAAGGTACTTTAATTTCAATTTTTCATAACATACTTAAATTTCAGTATGTCTTTTCCGTGGTAGTATGAGAAATACAGGGTTATTCATTATACGATGAAACATTTTATGTGTAAACTACGCCATTCATGCCAAATTTGTTTGCAATGAAATATAGTGAATCCATTAACAGCTTTTTATATTTATCGACTTCTTCCATTTGCTGATGTGGTAGAAATCTATCGAATGCTCTTGTATTTATCAAAAAGTGGCCCACACACAGATAAATGAAGGCGGAATGAAAATAAACATTCCAAAATATAGTTGTTGGGCTCATTTCCACAGATATACCTTTATGAATATAATTTGCAAATGTATCGCAGAGAATATGTATCACAAATATGGAGTCCATCTGCAAGAGCATCTGAATCAAAGTCTGTAACAAATTGGATAGAACGCACTGGACGAGACATGAGTTTTACGTAAATGGCCATTTCGGACTCGGGATTCAATTTTATGTGACTTTTTCTTTTACGGGTCTGCTTTCTCCATAATCCCCGCATACTAATGATACGCTTCTGAGCGACCACAATATATAGGCACTCGTATTAGATGAAATGAATTATCGCAAAAATTTCTATCAGCAAATGTTGTCAGGACTGAGTGTTCGGTGCATACTCTTGGCGAACATATTCCTGAAATACTTTAAATCCTGACCTAGAACAGGGAGCTGGATGCAGCTATGTTCTCTGATAGAAAATTGTGGTTAAGTGGTAGAAGAACTGCACTTAGGATTTAAAATCCTCTTTTATTAAACCACAATTATATATAGCCACTTCCCAACTCGGGAGGGATACAGAAAATAATGACCGCACTTGGGTCTAAACTGAACAATCAAATAATTTAAACTAAAGTTAATTAGAAATTAAGTAGTCGTTGCTCACAGAGCTATAAACGCGAGGTTGGCCTCTAAATGATAAATGGTGCGTAGCAAGATTTAGCTAATACTAACGCACTTCAATTTACTTCAATAGAGTAACAGCGCTAAGGCTTAGAATTTAAATACTAGTTGGTCAGGCGAACGTCGAACAGAGCAGCTGTGATCTGAGACTAAAAGCTCTCTCACATTGAGAGGTTCCTACCTATCGCTTAAATAGAAACTTGGCTCCACTTTAAATTAGCATAAAGCTGAAACGCGCTTATTCTAACGGGAAGTTGAAATAAGAACAGATAGGAAAGGCAAATTAAAATAAAACTTTGTTAGTTTAAACTAAAACCTTACAATGTAAATATTTAATTTTGTGAATTACAGAATGGTACTAAAGTAACAGAAAAGTAAAAATCCTAAACATATAGCAAACAGTTCAATTTTTACAGATATGTACAGAAAAGCATGGGATATTTGTTTAATAATGAAAGCTTTTATTCCCAAAATAGTTAAATTTTCATTTCAAGTAGCAGGCGAACAGCGTTATTATCCATTTTCAAAGACGTTTCTCGACATAATATTGCAAGAATTATTGCTGAATTCTCCTAAGCGGTAAGCAGAACATCAGGCTAAATCTTACCCCAATTTGAGAATGATGACAGTTATATAGTACGCTTATAGCCCTTACTAACTGTAGTGCTCCACTGTATAAATTTCAGACAAAACTAAAGTTAAATCTAAAATTATAACTATCCTGGAATCAACATTCATGATCAGTAGAAATCAAGCCCTGTATCCCACGTGCGTATGGATATTTAAAACAGAATGCTTGTGCATTTTGACGAGTCCTGTCTCATTTTGATCAGAATTAAGTACAGGTTAATTTTTATATGTAATAATTTTTTATTATAGTGAGTTTATAGCTCATGTGTTTATCTCGAAATTCTGAAAATATTAATATCAGCGATGAACTTACCCATCTCCAACTGCACCAGCAAGAGATCTAGAACCACAAGTGACGTCACCAAGAATTGGAGAATCGACTGTGACAACAATAGCCTTAAAACCAGCCCTTTCTGCTCTTCGTATGATATCAATAGTTATACTTCTATTCTGGAACACATATACTTGCATCCACAGATGTGAAGGGGAATTTCTAGCGGCGAATGCTACATCTTCAATCAAACTTGAGGATAAAGTGCTTAATATCATGATAGTTTTCACGCCCCCAAGAGCTGTAAAATGAAATAAGATGGAAAAGGCTGTAAAAATGCTAATTTAAAACACTAGGATATACCTAACATAGTTTTAGCGTAACAAATGATTTACATTATTACCTTAAATTTCAGTTTAGTTTAGTCCATGTATTCATTAAACTAAACGTTATTCTGTAAACTCTGAAAAACCTGTCATAGAAGATAAACATACTTACTTTCACCAGTGCGTAATGAGATGTATGAAGGGAATGAGTGTTATTTTCACACTAAGAGTTTAACATTAATTTGCAATAATTATTTATGCCATATTATAAAAGATTCTACTAGAGATTATTAGACTAGTAATTGATCTGTGTATACGGAAAAAAGTAACATTCATTGATAATTCAACTTTAAGATATTTAGTTTCAAACTGAGAAATATACGTATAAACCCCTAAATAAAGCGGACACATTTTTACTTCCTTATACGAACTAAAAGAACTATTGTAATCACAAAAAATTCGGATATTCTATTTCAACGGAACTATCCATTTTGACTGTTCTCGAATCATAACTGAAAACTTGCCTGCCTTCAATACGTACGGAATTTTCTGTCTGTTCTTAAAGAACTCGTTTTCCAAAATGGATCGTAAAATGCATTTAAAATGGATTCAAAAGGATTTGCTTCACGTAAGTTCATATTTCTCTAGCATAACTCAAATATGATTAACCGTGGAGTTTTAAAATTTTGTATATGGGACTACTATAACACTTAGTTGTACAACTCCCCTTTTTTGCTGAAGTCGTCAGTACCAAACGTACATATATACTATATATATAAGGAGGGAGAGGTGGATATATATATATATATAGACATATATGCATATATATATTATCCACCAAAATACCTGGCTATTGGTTTCGCAATCATTGGCCGTAGTTATATACTTCCAGTAACAAATGTGTTTTAATTCTCAGAAAACCGAAGCCATCGATAACCCGCATGTTCAAATACCGAAATGCCTGTCCCCGCCCATTACCTGTCCGGTCCGTCTCCACCTCTCGTCCATTAATGCACACAGAGATGTGAAGATTTCAAATGACATCCTTTCTACTTCCTAAGAAAGAAGCTTTCATTAGCCTTTTAGGACAAGTTGTTTGCAATTAACAGAATGCAATGCATTTGGGAATCTGCCACTGTTACTGCATAGCTTTTAGGGAGGGAAGAAAACAATATCGCAATCTAGATCATTTAGGGCAGTTGTGGTCGCTTGAATAAAAGGCTGTCACGTGCGTTTTAGTCTTTAAAGGGTTAAATGACGAAAATGTTTATGTTTTGGCAAAGTGAAATTTAAAAAAAAATAAAACAATATCTATCTTTTAATACTGTCTCCCGGTTCCTATATTTATATTTGGAAAACAGGAAATTTGACTCCAGTACGACAAAAATTGGCCGGGATATTTAATTTCAAAATTAGAAACTTAAGTTCTATACTTTCAACCTTCTAAAGCAAAATGCGTTTCTTGCCTTCTAAAGAATAATGCACAAAATTTAACTTATAATTAAATCTTCGTTGGTGACAAAATGATAAATCCCTTAACACAAAAACTAAATTTTTCTACTGAGAGACAGAATGGCGAATTCTCGACTCTGAATGAATAAACTTCTTTTATTCTGCTAAATGTTCATTTCTAAATCCCCTTTAATGTCATTAACAGAATTATTTAACAACATCCCTGTATTTCAAATTCATTATTGGGTTATCAGACTCATTTCTCTGTGTTCTTTAGAAGCAAGAGAGAGAGATTTCTTCTTAGAGAAGAAATTACGTATAATTTGATACTTAAATTAATTTGACTTGAATACCTCAAACACTCTTTATCTTTGGGTTCTTCCTCTCAGGATAAGACTGATAGGTTCTTTGCGTTTCAAGTGCTCTTTAAATTAACGTGATTAAGGATCTAAGATTTTTAATTAGAAGAAGGAGTTAAAAAAACTAGAACAAAAATAAACTAACGGTTTTTTTACTGCTTTAACGCCTAAATAATTTTTTTAACTTCAACGTTTTATAGCAATATTAATTAAGGCTTTCTTGAGATTAAATTTTGTGGTTACTTCAGAGAATACTTTTAAATCTCTCCTATTTACAGGAAGTTGATAGTTAATAAAAAAGTACAATTTAAGAAATTAAGACCTCTTTTATGTCTTTCCGTATTTTATTAGAAAAAATATTTCCTTTCCTATTAATTTTTTTATCCTCTATATGATTCTAATGACAAATCTACCACTTTACTTGGGAAAAAAAATCACATTTTTTTTCTTAATTTTTGTTATAAAAATATAATAGAGCCAGGATTTTAATCAGGATTTTATTAAATGTGTAATGTGTTGTGTTTATTAAACATCTTTTCATTTTATCTTTACTCTCACTTTCGTTAGCTCCCACCAGAATGCAAACTATTTAACGTATATAATGACAGATTGTTTGGAGTTAGGGTAGAGCGCTTTTAAAAGAGACCACTGACCTTATGCGAACCAGGTTCGTCTAACACTGAAGCTTAAGGTTACCTGAATTGTTTTTATCGTATTGTTAGAGGTGTTTGCTCGCGTGTTTAGAGAGCTAGGCCAAAGCTTATGATAATAATATTTTGCCTCGTTAAATGTATTAATTAAATTTTAAGTCAATATTTTTGGTTTGTAAATTCCGCGAGCAACGGTTAATTGTTTAGCCTTTTGTAAATCGTCTGAGTAGGCGCTTGAAGGGCAAACAGGTTTCGGAAAAATGAAACTGTAGAATAAGAGGGAAAAGTTTAGCTATCATATGGCACAGAACAACTACACTGCTTAAAATATATATATATATATATAAATAAAGAAGAAAATCTGTTGGTTTGTTCTCTAATAAATTAGTCACTACTATAGCTATCGTCACCAAACTTTCTATAAATCTTTTCTCGGAAAAAAAAAGTAAGCTCTGATTTTAGCTATTTTTTTCATAAAAAAAATAACCATAATAATAACATTTTCAGAAAAAAAAGTAACTAAAATCAGAGATAGTTATTAAAATCTCGGAAAAATAATAATTTTCACCCTCACTTTTCCGAGAGGCAACAGTCTCGCAAGCTGGAGACGAAAATCTGGTTTATTTCGAAAGTTATTGCCACTGCTCGCTTTCAAATCCTACAGTTAATAAAAAATTTCTAAGTTTTACGATGAAATAAATATAGCATTGCCAAACAGTAAGTACATTATTCCAGATTCCAAAAACTCCCGGGAAGCCATTTGGACTATTCCCATCTTCATTACGACTTTAATGAGCCGAAATATTAATCAAAAACCCTCAAATCGCAAATTTTCGCACTCATTTTTTCGAGTGGTAGCAGCCTCGCGCATTGGAGATAAAAATGCTTTATTTCGAAAAGTATTGCTACAGCTCGCTTTCAAATCGTAGAGATTGTTAATCAAAAATTTCTAAGTTTTACAAAATCTATACATATAAAGAAAAATTTCTTTTTGTGCGTTTGTCTGTTTGTTTGCGTTATCGATTTCTGATCAATTATGATAAATGTTTTACCACATTTAATCGACTAACATTGAATATAGGTGAAATATTGGATGGAACTTTATAAGGTATTTATCTCGCCTTCTTCGCACGTCTTTTTGGTGTAGTAGTCAGCCCGCTCGACGCATATTCGCCCCATTCGTCCTTTAAAAGGTGAAGCATATAAGTATTTTTTTCGTCTTCTTCACATGCCTTCGTATTGTAGTGGTTAGGATACTCGGCGCGTATTCGTAAGGTCCGTAGTTCTAGTCCCGGTGAGGCATTGCTCATTTTTCAAGACTCCTGCTTCGAAATATCCTAATGACTCTGAAAAAAGATGCTGGATGATGATTCTTCACCACCAGGATCTGGCGATTGGGTTCCCTACTCACCAGTCTCCCTGTAAAAAAGTTGGAATATATAAGGACTTTTTAGCATGCCTTTGTGGTGTAGTGGTCAGCACACTCGGAGATATCCGAGAGTTCCGTGTTTCGAGTTACGGCGAAGGCCTTGCTCATTTTTCATGACTCCAGCTTCGAAATAACCTAATATCTTTTCGAGCTATTTTAAATAAATTTAAATGATGCGATTGCAGGAGCGAAATTTGAACAATAGAATACTCGTTATTGACATAGGATAATGAAATTCCTTTAAGCACATGATGTAATATCTCAATACTTGTTTTCTGTTTAATAAAATTAATGTGTTTTCTAAAATTAGATTTAAAGTCATCCTAGGGGTTTCCAGTCTTCTTAGTGGTCTTGAAATAATGTTTGTTTTTTTGCAAATGTTAATGTTGTTAAATATCAAATGTTGTTTCTGTGGCAGAAAAAAGTTATTCTTTCAGAAGCAAACATTTAAAAAATGATTGTTCATTCCATTATCAAAGAGGTGAACTGTTATGATCTATTGACCAGGAAAAAAAAAACCCTGATCGGTTGCATCGGTTGTAAGGGTTGCTCTAATTGCAAACTTATTTGAATAATAGTTAAGTTAGGATTTGGTGATAATAGTCTCTTTAAAAAAATGTGGATATTTTAAAACTCATCAATGCAAAAATCAGTTTAAAAGTCTGGTAACAGAAAAAGAGGGGAACAATGGCTCCAGTTGTATTCTTGATCAAACTAAGATGGAGCTGTATAAAGTTATATTGTTATCCTTTGTTCCTCAAAGGGAACTAATGAGACCCATGCATTACAACACCGGGACTGGAGACAAATAACAGCAATCACTACACGAAAGAAAATGTTTATTAGTTAATTAAATTTAGAAATCTGTTTATACTTCTGTTGTCCTAAAATGTGCTTTAAATTAAATTTTGCTTCATGTTAGTTATTTAAAATTTTCTCCACGATTTCATCTTTACTAGATTATAACCAGTTCTAATTTAAACTTATCAGTAAAGGACAAAATATTACATAAAATTGTAGAGATATTAGGATAATTTTTTGGCAGCAGGAGATGTGAAAAACGAGCAATGCCCTCTCCAGGACTCGAACCACGGACCTCTCGAATACGCGTCGAGCGTGCTGACCACTACAACACGAAGGCATGCTAAGAAGGCGGGAGAAATACCTTACATACTCCCCCTTTTGAAGGGCGACTGGAGACTAAGGGACCCAATCGCCAAATCCTAATGATGGAGATTCATCATCCAGCAATTTTTTCAGTTCGGTCGCCGCTATAGTCACTAGGCTATTTCGAAGCAGGAGTCTTAAAAAATGAGTAATGCCCTCCCCGGTGTAGAACCACGGAACTGTGAAATACGCGTCGAGCTTGCTGATCACTACACCACGAAGGCATGCTAAGAAGGAGGGGGAAATACCTTATATACTCCCCCTTTTGAAGGATGGCTGGAGACTGGGGGACCCAATCGCCAAATCCTGGTGGTGAAGAATCATCATCCACTACCCTTTATAGTTTGTGCGCCACTGTAGAGACATTAGGTAATTTTTTAAAGCAGGAGAAATGAAAAATGAGCAATGCCATCACCAGGACTCGAACCACTCGAATGCGCGTCGAACGTGCTGACCACTACACCACGAAGGCATGGAAAGAACCCGGGAGAAATACGTTATAAAATAATTTTAAAAAACCTTTTTCTGTCTGTCTACTTAGAAGTCTGATTACAAGTATAAATTTTACAGCGATTCCTTTATTTTAAAGCACTGGCTACCGCTTTTGCTAACAGTAATCTTCAATAAGTGTGTTGGTACACCAGCGGCCGAGCGGTAAAGTCGCTTAACACTGGTAGTTTGGTGCGAGGCTTGAATCTCTTAAGCGGTCTGGTTGCATGAGCGTTTTTGTAGTTTGCTTCATGTGTAACGTGTATGCTAGCCATTTTCCCTCAGAAAGTTCTCCACGAAGGCTTCTATGCCCTTAAGCAGATAACCCTCGATGCTGTAATGTTTTAACATAATCAAATAAACAAACGAATAAGTGTTTATTACTATGCTGTTATGAATCTCTACTCCACGACTGTACCGGGCGGTACAAATGGCTGTTATTTATAACTATGGCCAGAAGAAACGGTCAATGGTGCATTATTCTGTTTACAAAAATAAATCGTGCAATGTAATAGATAACTGACTGCGATAATTTTAATAATGTCGTATCAGAGTAAAAGTCCAAGAAATTTAATTTTTTATTCACGCCATCTGCAAAGTTCCAATTAGAAATTTTACCTTAGACTAAAATATCTTTCAAAGAGAAGAAGAAAAATTTCGTAGTATGTAAAATGCCTTAAAAATGAAAGAATTAGCCTACATCTATATTATTTAAAAACCTGATTTAAGAGGTCATACATAATTTAATCCCCTGAAATATCAAACTTCGAATGATTTCTAATTCATCCCTTATTGATTCAGTTTCTATTGAAGAAATATATTACATAAGGTGTTGCATTCGAAATAATAACATGTGTAGCTTTGCTTATCTGTATATCCAAAACTTGTAATTAGGTTTATCTATGTCAGTTTCTAATCCCACGAATATTTTCACTTTTTCATGTCTGCTCTGAAATTTGTTTTCTGAGGACTTTGTATAAAATTTAAATTCGATATACTTATGCGGAAAAGTATCAGCTAAACAACATCGACGTAAGATAAACGTCTTTTTCCATCTATTTATTCACTAAACTGAAATTGGCAAACCATTGAAAAGCAATTTTGTTTTGCAATCTCTTCCAGTTCCATTTACCGCTATCCTCGCATCTAGCTTGCTAAATATGCAAGCTGTATACCGGCCGGCTATCGTAACATAGGCTCTTCGAGGAGCGATGCAAGTACGGAAATGCTTGAATGGGTCCAGAGAACATTATGAAAGATGCAGAGGGCGTGACTCCTTGAAACGTGAGGGATGTAAAAAAACAGATTTTACATAATTATACAGTACATAAAACATAAAATACATAAATATATATTTTTACCAGAAAAAAGATCACTATTTACATAATATTTACAAGTATATGTCATGCTAAAATAACTGCAATCTCTTTGAAACACCCTTATGTATAATATTGTATAAATATACAAATGTAACATATTTGTTTGTGAATAAAGATTAAAATAATGTCCGATCTCACTCTGGATGTACCATTTATTGCCCATTACGTTATGATTCACTTTCAGGTATGACATCGAAAAACATGTGAATTCAAATCAAGTAAGACTGGCTTAAAGTAAGCACGTGCTTACAAAAAACTGTTAAAGGAAATAGACTCTTACAAATAAAGAATCGGCGGAAAAGCTCCATTTTTTTTAAATTTGGTTTCTTAGATTCTTTCTAGAGATCATCGGCATAAATCGGTACATGTTCATGACATACAATTAAGTTGGTGTAAAGGTAATGGAACATATTAAGCAGCTATCATTAAGAACTGTGTTTAATCTTACGTATGAATAAGTACGGAAATACATGTTTTGCATTGGTTAGACATACTTTATGATGTTTTAGGTAAAAAAATTATATTTCTTGAAAAAAATTTTTTTTACATGGTTAAGAATGTACTTCCTTTTTTTTAAGAACCACCAAAAAAGTAGTAGTACGGAATGGATATATAGGTGTAAACGAATTAAATTTCTCTTTCAAATTGCCGCACAGACGTTTTAGTGGTTAGGGAAGCCTACTGTAGTACCGAAGGCCCTGAGTTAGAATCCCGCAGAAGGTATGGTTGTAACTGCTTGTCTCTTCATAGGAGACGGCGGTGGCCACCTGTTATGTGCCTCCGCTATAAACATCACTCATTTCTAGTCTCAAGAGTGGCCAATGTTGAAGAGGTAAGTGCCCGCCATTAATTGATTCCTTTTCTTAGAATTCGAAATTTATGTTCAACCCAGCTGTTTTCTAATTTACAGCTATTTTCTGATTTGGTTTTTGAAATTAAAACCTATCACACTTTTACGATAATCTTAAAAGTAGATGTATGTCTAGACATACCTGCAAATTTTATACAAAATTTCCAAATATATACAAGTATTCATATATTGCCGTTTTTTGAAATTAGGCATATTTATTATAAGTAATAATAACATCAAATGTACTTTACGCACTATGTTAAACTTATTTGAAAGTATGACGGTTGCCCTTTTTTCCACTCGAGCACAATTAAAAAAGATTAAGAAAAATAGATTGCTGTAAATTAAATATTTCTATATTTAAATGATTGTCCGAGCAAATTGAAAAAAAGGTGTGCCAAGATAAGTTTTAATTTCTCTGTACGTTCCTCCCAAATTTCACGAAATTTAATATTTGGGCGTAATCTGAGTCGTAGAGTCGAAATATTGAACGAAATCGGCATGTTATTTTAGGAAGCGTCATATTTTGTGTCAAAATACCTATTTTACAACTATGCTATATGTAAATCTAATATATATCCTAATTCGCGCTTTCGAGACATGAAAAACGGAAGTTAAAATTCATCAACCGGCCCATTGGAAAGGAAGCTAAAGAACTGTACCATTCTTTTTCAAGGTGTATAGTTTAAATTAAAATACAAAAATAGGAAGGATATATGCACAAATTTATAATAAAATAAAATAAACAAAAATCAATCAATAAATGAATAAATAAATAAAGACTGCACTGACTAAAAAGTACAAGAAAAGAAAATACATTATTTCCAAACGAATTAAATATTACAAGTACAAAATAAAAGCAAAATTACTGTAAATATACAGCAAAACATACCCGCTGCCGTTGCCACCTCTCCTTCTGGATGAGCAAATTTTTGCTGAGCGACTGGAGAAATACCGATTGGGAAATCGACATCCAATCCGAGCACAGTTGTTGTTATTGCATTGCTCGATACATCACGCAGTATTTTAGGTAAAATCTTTATCCTTTAAGGAAAGTTAAAAGAGTATTAACATTTTAATAAAATTAACAGTTTCCTAAAATATAATCCTGGTTGAATTCCCTCTGTAAATTTACTAAATCAAAAATTGTTCTCTTTCATAAGTCGAATTTTTAAATAAATGACTATTCCGTAGGTCGTAAAAAGATTTTTTTCATTATATATTACGATTTATGGTAACATAATTATGGACTATTTTCTCTCTCCTTTCCGCATGCCTTCCTGGTGTAATTGAAAGCATACTCGTCACGTATGAGAGAGGTTCAGGGTTCGAGTCCCGGCGAGGACATTCCATATTTTTCACCTCTCCTGCTTCACCGAAAGACCAAAATGACTCTACAAATAGAGCCTTAACCAAAACAAATGTGGTGGGATATTAATTCGCTATCACTAAGATTTGGCGATTGAGGACCACTCATCCCCAATCGCCCTTTAAAAGGGGGAGTATACAACATATTTTTTCCTTCCTTTCCGCATGTCTTTGTGGTAAAATTAGAAATTTTCATGACACGTATTCGAGAGATCCAGAGCTCAAGTCCCGGCGAAGCTATTGCACATATTTTTAAGACTCAATTCGTAAACCATATCTTCCTTCTCAATGCTTCAAAATAATCTAATGAGTCTACAGACTTACCGCAGGTAATGTTATGAATAAGAATGAAAATAGTTGATTAAATATCTAGGCAGTGAAATAATTGAACAGCATATTACAAAACGTACAATTAATGTCTTACCTTCTGTAGGCTTTTATGTTTTCTCTGTACGTAACTCTCCTTCCGGAAGCACCGAGGAAGTAATTCCTGAATGGAATCTCCAAATACGCCGCCGCACATCTATCAAAATCATCTACAGTGAGTCGTCTGAGTCTGAAACAGAAATATCATTTAGCTGTTATGACTAAACTTTCCAATTTAAAATTATTCAGATCTTTATTTATGCAAGACAATTTATGAATTAAGTTACATATATATGTGTGTGTGATATTATCCTACAATTAATTTGGCACATTGAATGTGCATATCCAAAAAGCTTACATTTTAGATAAATTTGTAGTAAGATAGAAGGAGCATACAGACAGCAGTCTAGTTTGGCAAAAGCGTTGAAAGCAAGTGCTTTATATTCAGGATGAAATCTTAATTCAGACTAAGTTAGTTTTAGTTCTCAATACATTTTGATTGGATAGTTCATACTTCTGTAAAATTATTATTGGCTACTTTAGTTCCATTTACATCACCAGAATTATGTAAGACTCAAATGACATGGATTAATCTAGAAATGATGCAGTACAGAGCGAGGTTACTATTTTTAGAATTGAGAAGGAAAGTTTACGTTGAAAATTTAATGCTTTGCTTATTCCTTATTTTCTTACATATGTATACTATAATTTAAAATTCATATATACTATTTTACGTGTCTCACCAAATTAATCATCTAAAGAATAAATAAGGATCCAAGGTATCTCTGGCTAGCTAGCGGCCGAGCGGTAGCTTCGCTGGGCATTGGTGATTCCAGGCAAATGGGCAGGCTGCATACGAGTTTTACGGGTTTTCGCAATGTAATGTATACTGGTGAAATAAATTAAGAGAATTTGCATATTTTATTTGAATTTCAGGAAAAGAACTGAACTGAAGGAAAACCACTGCTTCTAGATAAAAATACAAATCTTGTACGGCAAATATGTAAACGTACACGTGTGTGTAGGCGGAGCCAGCAGAAAAACAGCTTTATAAGCTCGAGGGTAAGACGTATTGCATTTGTTAGCACACCTCGGCGGATTTCTTGATGTTATCTTGCAGTAATCGGTTAAATTCACATCGGAATAGTACAAATGAGTAACCACCAACGTTTAGATGATGGAATGAGGTGGCGAATTGTGGGGAGGCTAGAGGCAGGCGAATCGCAAGTCCAGATACGCAGAGAGTTTAATTTAACGCCCAG